>JABCKC010000512.1:0-18324 GCA_013186395.1 Fusarium papillatum | reverse complement strand
ATCTTAGACAATCCCGTGCGTATAAGTACGATTGGGGCCTGAAGCTTGGGAGAGGATTGTGGTCTGCCTGTTCCAAGTTGGATTTTGCCTTCACAAGCGACCCAACTCTTACCGATAGCCGCATCTCTCTCTCGCATGATGCCTTGGTCGAGAAGGCTATTGTGGCAATACGAAATGACGATGTTGACGCCCTATTGTCTTACCTGGATGATGGTCGTATCGATGTCCATAATTCCTATTCTTACGGCAACTTTCAAGGAACGCTTCTATACTTCGCTATTCGGGAAGATTCCCCAGCCTGCGCCAATCAGCTCCTGCTATTGGGGAGCGACCCAAACAGCAAGGATGATCATGGACGGGTCGCGATCCATCACTGTTGCTGCCATGGAGATGGAAGGACCCTCAAACTTCTTGTCCGATCCAATGTTTCCCTTCTTGCTGAAGATGGAAATGGGGACAATCTCTGGCACTACAGCTCTAGGAGTAGCTGGACGGCGTCGTTCATGGATGTCCTCTTCAATTCAAGCAAGGATGACACTTGGAAGGCATTGTTGATGCGGAACAGAGCTGGGCAAACACCTTTGATGACAGCCCTTTCGCATCAGAAACATGCTACCGAGGAAGACCGCGAGAAGTGCGAGTGGAGAGTCCTCATGTTTATTGATTACTGCAACCAAGTACCTCACTTTTGGCTTCAGCATGATCCTTTATTCCCCACGGTATTCAAGTTTGCTTCAAGGAGAGTGTTTGAAAAGTTGAAAGAATTGGGTCTTGAACCGGATGCTTTGATACCCGGACAAGCAACACCATTGCACGAACTTGGGCCTGAGGCTTCCGTTGAATGGGCAGAGACGTTGAAGAAAGGCTATCCAAGCGCATGCGACGTTAGATTTGAAGGTAGATTGCCTGTTGAGACATACCTCGAGGCAATTCTCCGAGCCGGGGAGTGTCCAGACAACATGATGGATGTCATCGAAGTCTTGGCTTCCCCCGACACTCTCAAATTACAAGACAAGGGAACAACCCCATGGGACTTCGCATGCGGCCTTGTACTGCAAGTGGAGCATTGGAACGAAGAACGGAAGCGTTTTCTTAAGGATGGTTGGCGAGTGCTGGATAGGATGTGGAGAGATCTCATGACTCTCGGGGCCATGGAAGCACACGAGGATGCGGTTGGGCGATGCGGCCTCTACCCTTTGCTATCAGCCTTGGTACATACATGCACCTGGCTTAGCAACGGCACAGGCCTTATCTCGGATGACATGCTCGACAAGGCAATACTCACTTCGCGTCTCTGGGACCGAGAAGAAGAAGTCGTCGTGCGTTTCTTCAAGCAGGCCATCAAAGACAGGGGGCTAACAAAAGTCCAACTTCTTCTCAAGCATGGATTGGATGTCCATCAGCGAGCAGGCGAAACGACGGCGATTGAGTATGCATGCACGCCGCCATGCGCAACAAGGCTATGCGCAACCGACGATGGCCAGTCTGTTCTTCAATGCCTGTTGGATCATTCTGACCCTGAGAGGTTGAGAGAATTTGCCCCGGATCGAGGGGGACTTGGTCTCTTGCATCGAGTCGCTGCCTCTGATTCAAACCAGCCAGGCCTTGGCTGGCTGCTTAGACAGCTTGTCGACAAGGGGGGGTTGGATATCAATGCCATGAATCCAGCCTTGGACCGTAACTGGAGAGTGACACCAATGGCGTACCACATAGAGCAGAATTCGTTCTACGGCGCGGCCTGCCTTCTGGAGATGGGTGCCGACCCTTCCCTCGGCGACTTGTTTGATGCAACCTACTTTGCGGCATTGCGCGGCAATCTTGGGCTGCTTCGAGGCATACTTGGTTATTCAAGAGCAAACCAAGGCAAGATTGATTGGGGGAAGTCGTACACTTGGATAGTATCGGACGGCGAAGGGAAATCGCTCACATTTGAAGGAACATGCCTTCATATGGCCTGCTACCTTGGCCATCTCGAGTGCACAAAATTTTTCATCGAGGAAGGCCTTGTCGGGCCTGGAGCTCTCACAGCCGATGACGGTACCCCTTTACACTTGGCTGCAGAAAAGGGCAGTGTACACATGGTCGACTATCTCGTGTCGATGGGCTCAGGGGTCAATGTCATGACCATCAAAAACAGCACTCCACTCCACTTCGCAGCCGCAAATGGCCATCTAGAAGTTGTGAGGGCTTTGGTGAGACTGGGTGCTTCAAGTTCGATTGATAAATATGGGATGAACCCAAAAATGTGCGCCTATTCGCGAGGCCACCACGAAATCGTCCAATTCCTCGATGAAGCGTTCCAGGTTACGAACGATCCAGAGCGGCATGCTGGGATGCAACGTAGGGAGGCCAGAGCTCAACTACAAAGAATGAAGCTAGCCATACGGCTCGGTGATCTCGCCGCATGCTCGGCTTGTCTTGCTAGTGGCTGTGCGCTGGACGAGGGAATCACCGGCACAGGTGGTTGGTCACCCTTGGACTATGCCGTGGTCAAAGGTCAAGAATCTATTGTCCAACTTCTTCTTGAATGCGGGGCAAGCACTTTGATCCCTTTCAAGCGTGGGAAGAATCTGTATGATGGTGCACTGCACTGCGCTTCCAAGAGTGAGAAGCACATTCCAATACTTCCGTCCCTGCTCTGCCGCTATCTCGAGGAAGTAAACAGCATCCATGAAGTCGGATGGCCATTGATGTATGCGATATCTGCAGGAAGCGGAAAAGTGTTCAAACTTATACTGGAGCATCTAGTCCAAAACTCACAGAAGATCAGGTAGGTTCGAAGGATGCCATTGCGTCTATCGAGCTGACTGACAACCCCTCCAGTCAAATGAACCAAGCTCGAAGCGAAGACATTGTTAAGCAGGTACTAAATCATTTATTGCCACATGAAATGCCTGGGCCCGGACCTCAAAAGTTCAAGAAAATGTCACCACTGCACGCTGCCGTGCGTAGGGGGCATATGTCAATGGCCGTGCTCCTCCTTGAACACGGGGCGAATGTTGATTGCGTCGACGAAGTTGCATCAACTCCATTGCATTGCGCTTCTAGTCCGGAGATGGCCTCGCTACTCATCAAATCAGGGGCATCACTGGCTCCTATCTTCACGGAAACAATCGTCGATCTATGCCATCTTTGGGGCGCCCACTTCACTGATATCACCAAACTCTGCTTCGCCAATGGCCTGGAAGACACGACTTTCCAAGTTTCGGATCTTTTGGAGCATCCCATAGCACCTTCACCCCTAATGCCACCTCAAAACTATCTGGCATCAATCCTGGCCTTGGAAGGTATGGGCTTTTCCTCACCTAACCGCCGTTGTAACGATGATGCTATCATGGTCCTGTTGCGGAAGGACAAGGTTGGCCAGAGCTATCTCCTCAACTCGGAATTCTCACTCGATGACCTGGATCCTTTCCCATGGCACCTGGAAGCGCACTGCACTTTCCAGGAGCTGCCATTTCTCCGAGAAACTTTTCGCCAATTCCAGCGTCGGTTCCATCGCGTGTCGTTGAAGAAATGGGTCAATCTCCAGCCGGATCGTGGGTGGAGCCCTCTATGCAGAGCAGCGTCACAAGACTTGGTCACCGTGATGAAGAACTGTATGTCATTGGATGCTGAAATCGATTTTGAAGGATGTCCTCTGGGCTCAGCTCTCATGGTAGCCAGCGCCTGTGGCAGGCTCGAGGCTGTCAAGTTTTTGGTTCGAAGTGGTGCAGCAACCAGCTACGTTGGCCGCAGAGGATTCATCGATGTCATATCCGTAGCTCGCTCTGCCTCCGTGAGGGCATGGCTGCTGGTTGGGCGCTTCAACGAGCAACTAAGGATCTCAATGGGCGAAGAAGCTGGCTCATCTCCCCCAGCTCAGATATTCCCCTGGAGCGGAATCGTCCAAGCCAAGTTGAGGCAAGTGAGCATCGGTGGGAGAATGCCAGACGAATCGACTCTTGACTATGCCAAATACTTGATGACCGGCAAAGAGGAAATGCGAGGTCTAGTCGCTGCCAACATCGACGGACTGGTGTATGCAGATGATGTCAGTACGTCTGGTATAGCAGAGCCCATTGCGGTGCTCAAGGAGAATCATGTAGAGCAAAGAGTTGAGGCGGACACAGACATGGACACTCTTTACAGTGGCTCAAGCGAGACGTCGCCGGCAATGTTGACGGCGAACACGAACCACGAAGAGTCTTGGGTTTTAGATTTGGCCAAGGGAGAGTACCACCAGCCAGGACAGCTGGGGTTTGTCGTTAACATCCAGAGTCAGATCAGTGTAGAATAGATGAGATATTGGCGTCCCTAGAGGAAATACAGTAGATAGAATAAGACAGGCACAAATAAAACCACGCCAGCTTTCATAGGAATTTCAGACATTTTCTTACCTAAACAACTATATAATAATTAAATAAACTTAGATAAAAATATACAAGAGCTTTAGTTTATCTTAGATTATATTCCCCTAGTCTTAGAATATCTTCTCCTCGTCTTAGATCACTATCAGCTAGATAGATAGAGAAGTATTCGTAAACAATTATCTGCCTATTAGCTAAATTGGCATGCTGGATTCCTCCCAATACGACAAGACGACACATGTAAACATCATGAAAGACACTCGTGCTCGACGTTGGACAAGGGCTCCGTGAAAGAGTTGGTGGAATCATCTCTTAAGAGAGTGTGCCATGTTGAAAAGCGAATCATAAAATCTCCATTACTAGGCCTGCATCTCCAGAATGGTTCGTGAAAAAGAACTGAGCATATCTCTCAAAATGTCATGAGCATCATGGTTCCTAAACAAAAAGATCCACCACCCCCTCTCATCAAACAAGATCAAACTAGCCAACTCCAAACGCCAACACCTCGCTACCAAGATGCCTTCCTCCCCCTTATCCGAGTAGAACACTAACCTCCTCCTTGGCCTGCGCCTCCCACGTCTTGAGTAGGATGTGGCCGATACCCCTGCGGTACGCAACCTCGCCGATGCGCTCGATCCACAGGACGTTGACAATGTCGATCATCTCGTCGGCGTCCATGTGCTCCTCGAATCGGTCCGTGTCAAAGACGTGTGAACCTCGTCGCTCTGTGGCTGTTGACACAGCGATGAATTCGAGACGCTCCTCGCCGTCGTAATTGGATGACTGAACGCCCAGCCAGCCGTCGTGCGCGCGGAACTGGCCAGCCCACCGACTCCCCTTTCCCCAGATGTTACCCACGGCTAGGGGCGGGTTCGCCCGTTCACGGTGGGCGAGCGTGGACAGGAAATCAACCTCGAAGTGACCCGTCGTTGTTCGGAAAGAGAGCATCGGCACGGGGTAAGCCTGTTCGCCTACAGGCGGCTCGTAGCTGTTGGTCTCGGGGGGGTCCTCAACCGGGATGGGGTACTTGAAGAGCGCTGACTCGTCGCTGTCGTGTTTGTAATAGGAGCCGGAGCGGGACCAACCCGGAGGTAGGTCAGAAGTGGGGCTCCTCCGGCCCCGGAGCTCCCGAAACTGGAGGCCCGTGTTCATGAGGGGCACGGTGGCGGCCCGGTTCGTGAGGCTCCAGGTGACGGTCGGTCTGATGCGGAACGGGTGCGCAGACTTGTACCGCTTTGATTCTTGGCCGCGCTTCCCCGAGCGGGCCTCCTCGACGTAGTCTGCCGCAGCTCTCCAGAGTGTCAGGTCGACTGGAATGTTGTCGAACCACCAGCCCATCCAGGACCAAGAAGGGAGGAATGGTGGCTTCGGCAGGGCCCTTCGGCGGATCGAGGCGTGGGGACGCCACAAGAGGGCAATGTCCAGAAACATTATAGGCATACCGAAGACGAAGCCTCCTGGGAATGAACGCGAGAGGACATGCGTGATGCCGGAAAACGCAGGCAGAGTATCGTCAACGTGTGTCAGTTTTCTCGAGCTGTAATCCATGACGATGCGAGCATACTCGTCGAGGTCAGGCCAAGGTGAGTGCTGGTAACCGAAAATCGCGTCAGGGATGGTTCCGGTACATCCTTGACGATTCCCCTTGAGCTTCTTCATGACACTATTTGGACTCCCCTGCCATGTCTCGCAGTGACACTCCCAGGTAACAGCATCCTCAAAGAAGAAGACGCAGCGCCGGGAGTAGAGACGTTCAACGAGCGTCCAGCCCCGTGCGTACCAAGGCGAGGTCACCATCAGTTCTTGATGGTTGTTGTTCCCAGGCCTCATGTTACGCACAGAAGGACGTTTGGGGTTGAGAGAAACCAATCCAGAATTGACATCGCCAGTGGCAGCGACTATGGTGAGGTAGGCATTGGCAAAGACGTACGCCATATGCTTGACATTGTCCTCCATGTCTTCTGGGCTATCCTGGACGATGCACAGCCGATCAATCCAGATGTGTCGAATGCCTAGCTTCTTGGCCAGCCACATGGCGTCGAGGAAAGTTTGCGGAATGTCAGTATTGGGCATAGTGTCCTGGAAAGCCTCGACGTTGGACTGTAGTAGCTGGGTGTACATCTCAGGCGTGGTGTTGTGGCGCGGGCCCCAGACGTAGCTCAGAGCAATGTACCGGTCCTTGGGTGTCGCCTTGACGAGGCGCCGCTCGACGACGTTGATGAGATATGGCGGGTGCCATGTGGTAACTTCTGTCTCGGAGGAGACGGCGCAGTGGTGGTTGTGGTCAGCGTTGCAGGTGTCGAGCCACTCCTTGATGCGAGGGATGGGACTGCCCTTGACGACGGACGAGGCGCGCCGGCCGATGGACGAGGCCACCGGCGGCAGGGGATTGTGACGTTCATGGCCGTGTCCGTCCTTGTCGCCGCCGCCGCCGCGAGCAGCTCTGAAGGAGCCGAGGAGACGGTCGGTAATGCTGTTGCGCTTGCTGGGTGGGTGGTCTCGAGCTCGAGGTTCTCGAGGGATGACGCGATCCTTCTCACGATGCCTATCTCTGTCGCGATCTCTGTCCCTGTCCCTGTCCCTGTCCCTACCCCTATCGCGGTCCCTATCTCTGTCCCTGTCCCTGTCTCTGTCTCTGTCTCGATCTCTGTCTCTGTCTCTGTCTCTATCCCGATTGCGGTCTCGATCATGATCTCTGTCGCGGTCATGATCACGGTCATAGTCCCGATCAAGGTCCGTGTCTAAATCTCTGTCCAAGTCTCGATCTCGGTCTCTATCCAAATCTCGGTCACGGTCCCGGTCCCGATCTCTATCCCGTTCGCGGTCGCGGTCTCGCTCTGGAGAGTCGGCATCTCGGGGATCGCGAGAGTCGGGGTCGCGAGAGCGGCTCCCGTTGGGCATGGTCTCGGCAGGACAAGGTCAAGCTAGGAGGAGCGCATGCCAGAGCTGGCAAGATCAAATTAGAGGTTCAAATAATGATCAAAATGTGCCGCGCAACGCGACAGTGAGGATCATGTTTGGGCTTGGACTTGGACTTGGGCTGGGCTGATGGTCGTCATGTCGCAGTCGGTCAAGCCCCTCAGCTTTTTTGCGCAGGGTGCACAGCGCTTGAATCTGATTGGTCAGAGGTCGAGTGACCCAAACAATAGCCAAGCGTCGTCATCCCAGCAACGGGCCGAAAGGGAGCTATTATGGTGCTAAAGACGGCCATTGGCCATGTGCAAATGATGATCATAATATGACCTACCAAGTTGTGAATAGCTTCAAAGGCTTTAAATACTCTACTCAGAAGACTCACCCGCGATTGATGCAAGCATGCATCCTTTTTTCTCCCTCGTGCCCTCAATGGTTACATCCAGAAGACCCCTATCTATGTACCCCGCAAACACTGCCCCTTGTCTTCCCCGAAAATCAACCTTTGTCGCCGTTTACAAGTCCTACCAGGAAGTTGCCGCCTTTAGGGGTCGCTGAACTAACAAGTGATGGATGATTACGATATAGCCTAGGTTCACATAAGGTAATGTTTTAAGGGCTATCATAAACAGAGAAGAGAACAGTGTATTTATGACCATTTTTATACTTCGTTTCTTCAATATCGCACTACACTTCCCCCAGAGTTAGATGGTTTGAACACATGCTTGATACCGGCGGTAGTTCTGTCCTCCCTTATAGATATCCATCCTCAGCAAGCGGCGGTGAGACGAGTATGCCCGCATGACATTGACATGTGTCTCTACTGTACGATCTTGGGGTCAACCGTGGATATTCAGACGCTATTTCCAAGAAATAGTTACAACTTTCGAGCACAGAGACTTGTTGCCTACTACTAGGACATCTCTGGCTCTTACATGGTGAGCCTTGAAACAGAGTGCGGCATGTGGTTGCCATCACCATCATCAGTCAAACATGAAGCCTGGCAATCCTTTCTTTGAGAGGCATTGAAGCAATAGAATTATTATATGGCGAACACTTGCAACATGATGGCATCAAACTGCAATCAACCGCGCGTCCAATGCAAGCAACCGTTAGAATCGGCCAGATGTCAAAGTATAGTTCAGTGCCGAGTCTGCACACGTGGTGCTCGAGGTTAAGACCTCAGCCAAGAAAAAAAGCACAGTTAACATTTAACCATTGATCCTCGTGGAATTTGTGATTGAGACTTTTCACCAGACAAATGCTTCCTCTCTTTTCATCAGATTGCATACTCACCCTCTCGCGCCCATCTGAAGATTCTTAACCACATTCAAACCACTATGGCACAAAATCTCCTCGTTCTCCTTGTTGGAAAGGGCGCGCGGGAACATGCCCTCGCCTGGAAGTTGAGCCAGGCGCGTTCAGTCAAAAAGGTGCTCGTCTTTCCTGGTAACGCGGGAACAGACCAAGCTCAAGGTCACGCCAAGATCTCCAACCTCAAGGCAAACTTTGAAGTGACAGACTATCGTCAATTGGCTGAGCTTGCGACGGAACTGGGGGTTGGCCTCACTGTTGTTGGGCCTGATGACGCCGTTGTTGATGGCATCGAGGGCTTCTTCAAAGACGTGGGTATACCATGCTTTGCGCCAACAAAAGAAGCGGCTGAGCTTGAGGGGTCCAAGACGTTTGCCAAAGACTTTATGGCCAAGTACAACATTCCTACTGCTGCATATCGGAACTTTGACGATGTCGAGAGCGCCAAAGCTTACGTTCAGGAGGCAAACCATCGGGTTGTCATCAAAGCGGATGGCCTTGCCGCTGGGAAAGGAGTTGTGCTGCCCGAAACAAAGGAGGAAGCCATCTCTGAGCTCGAAAGCATCATGAAAGATGACGGCAAGTTCGCCGCTGCCGGTTCTTCTGTTGTGATCGAAGAGTTCATGGAGGGAGACGAGATCAGCATCCTCACCTTCAGCGATGGCAAGACTTTCCGGTCTCTTCCTTCAGGGCAAGACCACAAGCGCGTTTTCGAAGGAAACAAGGGTCCAAACACTGGCGGTATGGGTGTGTATTCGCCAGTTCCCTTTGTAACGGAGGGTATTCTGGACGAGATCGACAAGTCCATCCTACAGCCGACATTCGACGGGCTTAAGAGGGAAGGTTGGTATTACAGAGCCTCATTGACTATCAAATTTCTAATCAAATCCATAGGGAAACCCTTCATCGGTCTCCTTTTCACAGGTGTCATGATCACATCTCAAGGACCCAAGGTTATCGAGTACAACGTGCGGTTTGGGGACCCGGAAACGCAAAGCGCCATGATGCTCCTCTCAGAAGATACAGACCTCGCTGCCCTTCTTCTCGCATGCACCTCGGGAACGCTCGGTCAAGCCAACTTGGGTATCCGTTCGGGCTTCGCGTGCAATGTGGTTGTTGCTTCTCAGGGGTATCCGGGTAAGTATGCAACTGGAGTGCCGATCACCCTCGGGACGTGCCCCAAGGATGTTCAAATCTTTCATGCTGGTACTTCCAGAGACAAAAGCGGCTGCTTGGGAACTAGCGGTGGACGTGTCTTCTCTGTCGCTGCCTGGGGAAGTACCCTCCAAGAAGCTGTCGACGCGGCATACGAGGGTACCAAGAGTATTCACTTTGATGGCATGTTTTGGCGGAAGGACATAGCTTTTCGGTGAGTATTTGCTCTTAGAAGTTGATTGTTGGTCATACTAATTGCCTTGGCTTGTAGATGCCTCCAATCCTAACCCCCGACCGAGAACTGATACCTGGCGCCCCTGTCGAGAAAGACAACTTGATCCTGTAATCCAGCTTCTTCCACAGCCTTCTTAAAATCGCTCAGAGGAGACATGAAAACATCATAGTCATCGTAGTGAATAGGAATAGTGACTTCTGGCTCCATCATCTTGATCATCTCGACACCCTGCTTCGCATCCATCGTAATCATGACGAGAGGCGCTGACGGTCCAGGAACGGTTGTGCCTCCCAGATGAATCAGCATGAGATCGATTTGTCTGCCCTGAAGCCACTTGGGGATATCCTTCAGCTCGTCAACTAGGAGGGTATCGCCTGAGATATAGATTCGATATCTAGCCCCGTTTCCATGTCCCAGCTCCAGCATCCACCCGTTGGTCGGCGGAACGGCGTTGAGTAGATCATTCATGACGGCCCAGGGACCAGGTGGAACATGTTTGCCAGGCATGCCGATGATCCTGATGACCGAGGCTTCTGAGCTAGCCTCCTCATCACTGGTCTTGAGCTCCAGATAGTCAAAAAAGTCGAGAGCCTTGACGTTACGGAACGGATCGTCCTTCGAAGTCAAACACTTCTGTGCGTGGGGAGTGCTTATGATCAGGAACTCTCTGTTGAGAGACTCTTCAACCAGCTGATCAAAGTGATCGGCATGATAATGCGAGAGTAGGATTCCATCGAGGGAAGGCAGCTCACCAAGCTCAACAGCCGGGTTAGTCTGCCGCTGCGCCGTGACACCAGGGCCAAGGTGTACGTGATCGCCAGCGTGGAGAAAGTTGGGGTCTGTGAGAATGCGGAAGTGATCCCATTCAATGATGGTAGTAGCTGTCCCGATAAAGTAGACGCTTGCATCTTGATCGCCTTTGCTCCCACGAGGGTGTTGCTTGGTCGTTTTGGCGAGGACTGACTTGTCGTCCCCAACCCTTGGGCTGTCCTTTAGCAAGGGTAGCCTCTTGGAAGGGGCTAGAGAGATTGATCCTTTATCAACCATTCTTGATTTTGAAACTATTCGAGCATTGTTTGAGTCAAGTTTTCTGTTCTCGTGAGTGCTGGGGGAGAGAAAACAAAACCGAGTGGGATGACGTTTGTCTGGCGTATGTCACAGTATCAACCAATTCACTCGCTTTCGAGCCTCTAAGCATGTGAATGAATTCGTCATAGATTGTTCTGTGATTATTAGATATGGTCCTAGAAAAGTAGGAAATACTCTCAAACGTCTCTGATAAGAGCAGTCAAGTTAAGAGGTTGCTCCCGGCCTGCCTATGATGTATCTGTGAGTACAGAATAGGGAGGACACATTAACTACTGCATAACCATTTATAGCAACATAGCATTTGGGTCGGAATACACCTCATGCTTCGGCGGTCGGCGATGCCTCTTTCTTCGCGTTCAGCGGCTTCTGTCCCCAAACCGTTGCCCTGTTCATGTCAGTAAAGGTAGCCACCCCAAGAAACTGTCAACTTACACTTCAGCATAAGAATGTATCGACTTGTCCCGAAGAGCCGTACGCGTCTTGGCCAAGAAAACCTGCACCTCGGAAACCTCCCACCCCATGACCTGCGTCAACAGGAACAGCACGTAGCCCTCGAGGCTGTTCTCGGTGATGAGAAGGTTGTATTGCCCAATCTCTTTCCACTTCTTATCGGCCGCCCAACCGCCTGTGGGCAGCTTGAACCGGTGCTCATTGACGGCTGTGAATCCTGTATCCTTAAGCCACTGTAGGCTCTGCCCGTCCTCGATGATCCTGAAGCTGCGGCCCATCCTCTCACCGGCCTTTTGGAAGAGATTACCCCAGCCGTTTAGTGGAGAGTCTTCGGGGATACTGTTGTCGTCGGATCGCACGTCGATCGAGTAGTCCATGTGCTCGAACCAGCCACCGGGCTTGAGGCAACGGTACACTTCCTTGTAGAGGGCGGGCCAGTCTTTGATCGCGCCCATCAGGACTCGGATGTGTACATAGTCAAAGTGGTTATCGGGATAAGGCCAAGGGAGTTGAGCATCGTCGAGTTCGAACTTGCAGTTGGGAGGGACCTGTAATTGTTAGACGTCGGGAAGAAGACAGAAGCAATTTGACATGCCCATGGTGGTTGAATTGGTGAGAGATCGGTTCCAATGACCTCAGCAGAGGGGAACTGATCAGCAAAGTCGCTATGGTTGTCAGCGTCATCCGAGCATGGTGAGTTGACCATACATTGCCCAAATGCCAGTCCCTGTTCCGATATCAATGACTCTCTGCGGATTATCTCCAATTGGCGCTAGAAACAGCTTGTGATCCAAGGCCAAATAGAGCATATGATGGCTGGAAATGTTAGACAGTGAGATGAAATAGAGGCAAACCGCAACTGAGCTACAGACCTGAGTTCCAGCCCCTCATTTTGTCTGTCGTCGTTGGGCCCCCTTCGAATAGTCAGTAATGGTTAGTCACATGGAAGCTGATATCGCACCAGTATTCTGTTCCCGTGTTAAAGTTCTGATAGGTTCTGCCGTGGAGCTTGCGGTATTCGAGGATGCTCTCGCTTATCGAAGTGGTGGAGCTTGCGCTGAAAGATCGTCAACTTCATATCTTAAAACTTGGAGATTCTCCTCACGTCTCTGAGCCAATAGAAGAGTCATTGTCGTCGGGTTCGATCCACTCAGGATCCTATCGCTGGTCAGATTCACGGCTACATCCTCTTCAACGCATCTCTCAGCACGTACAACGTTGAGCTGCTGAGGGCTAGGGGTGCGCTCTGCTTGTGCTTGCTCGGCCATGGTCGTAGTTGCAAAGATCTGCGTGTCGAACCCCTCAATAGAGAGAGACCCATCAGGCTGGGAAGACGTCTTTATTATGTGCAGCCGAGGTGGAGCTAGTGGTAAGACCTCAGGTGCTGTATGGCTAGGGTCGTCCCATGGGCTTGGCCCAACACCTGCCAAAGGCGGAGGTGAACAGGGCTCTTGACGGCTGGGAGGCTTGGCATAAAGAGTGTTATCGAGGAGAGCCAATCTCTCTGATTGAGTTCCGGAACGGTGCCAGCTCTGTCGATGATGAAATCTTGACAGTCTAGCTCGACCAAGGAGGAGAGTTCATTCCTTTAAGACTTGGCGCGTCTACGAGGCGTCGAACTGTCTAGTTGAACCTCAGAAGCCATCATACCATGGCCATCCCTATCTCGTGATCGACAGCCGGACCCATCAAAGGCGCGCCGTTGAACCCAAAAGCGGGAATTCCCGCAAGCGGTGCGGCGCCAACTTTGACGATGGCCTCTTGATCCAGTCACAATGCCCAGAGACTGACGGAGATGTCCCGTTAACAGTGATAGCGCATGGCGGGAATAAGCACGATGGTTCCCCGGGCCGGGGGTGGTGATGGTAGTGGAGACGCTCGAGATTGAATTGCGGCACGAACAAGAGGGGAGAACCACGTCAGCTCAGTCGTGGATGATTGCCTTTTCAGTTGTGTTACGGTGGTGTTATCTCTGTTGAGTTGAAAGTTGGTCCCCGGGTTTCATGGAGCTTTTTGACTTGGTAGATGATTGCTTTGTTTGGACTGGAAGCTCAGCCGTTGGATAGACCGCAATACTCTTGCTTCACATAGATGTGGGTTTGTCTGCGTATTGATTCCCTGATACTCATGCCTTGCTAGTATCAACCATCTATTCCTGATTGTAAGCAAAGTTCGC
Organism: Fusarium papillatum; assembly: GCA_013186395.1. Lineage (NCBI taxonomy): Eukaryota > Fungi > Ascomycota > Sordariomycetes > Hypocreales > Nectriaceae > Fusarium > Fusarium papillatum. The sequence goes on along the minus strand of JABCKC010000512.1, from coordinate 4,643 downwards.
CCTTGTAAAAATCCACGTTTTAACAATGAAAGAAGGAAGAAGTTTTTTTTTTAATCAGCGAAAATCTCTTCACTGGATTGATTTGCATACCTACAGGACCAAGTGTTAGCAGTTTGCTAGATATCTAATTCCTTCGGAAGAGGTTTAAATCGCAGTGAAACGGCCTATTCATTGGATGACACGAAAATCCACTGACCTATGATTGGCTGCTCCCCAATTCTCGGGCATTTTTCTCCTTTGCCTGTGGACCATCCCTGAAGCTATTCCCGCCAAGATATCCCTGCCCCCGCAAAACGCCTAGCTCATTGGCGATCAGAAACATCTCATCTCTCAGAGTCTTGGGAATAGGCCCTCCCGGTTGTTTCCATTGAAAGTCAATGAAAGTGTCATAAGAAACTCCCTCGTGGTTTCTATTCTTGTCCATCAATTCTATTCATATCTCTTACTCCGCCAATAGACACCGTCATCCGAGCTTCTGTCACGCTTCCCCGGCGCTTCGAGTGATCACATCTGCATCTCGGCACATAACCAGGGCGCATCGGCGGTAGTGGTGTTACTGTACCTTATTCATGAGCCGCTTCGTGTTGTCAACTCGTCTTCTCTGATTGGGTATCCGAACCATCCACTCTCGGCCTCATTCGTTTTGTTGATCAACGGCATTGAACTCGTCTTATTCTTTCATCATCTCCGATGCCCATGGATAGAGCGATTCGTCTTTCATGATGTGATACTTCCTGCCTTGAGTTTTTTTTTCCTTTTGTAGCCATCGAGGCGTCACAACGTTTCATTAAAGCCCACAGGACTTTGCTATTCTTAGATATCTCCCCCCTGTTTGCGTACCAAGTTCAGTAGGTATAGATACGCAAATTTATCATGACTTTAGCTCTTTAGGAGACGTCAAACATCTCAAGGCATGCGGGCGAAAGACTTTAACTCCACTCGTGCCATGGAAGTTCCATGTGAGGATTGGTTCTGTTCCCCTTCACCTATATTCTAGGCAACACTAGAACCTAGATATTATTCAAGAATTGGTGATCAGGGTTCTCTCTGGATAAATAATTGATATCAAATCTCACAATGGCAAGTTCGTGGTGTAAAATCCCGCCATCTCACACAAACCAGGTGGCCCTGACAACTCAGTGAGACTTTAATCCCCTCATTGTATTACAGAAAGCTGTGGTTTCACTGCCGCACCCTTGCTGGAAGCATGGTATATCCCGAGACATCACGCGCTAGCAACTTGTTTCTCGTAAACTGGAGCTACATTGTTATCCGTGGCTAACTCCCTTCATCTTTCCTCCCTCGTCCTGGACAGGTGGGCAGGGATCAATGCAGCAGTATCCCTTCTCATCACACAAATGAGCTCAGAGATGCTGGGCTACTGCTGCCAAGAAGAAGCATGAAGCTATTTTTATGACCTCACTGGGGATACAAGACCTCAATGGTAGAATACTGCTTGCGTGACCTTACGATTCCTACTGAATGACGACACCTCATCACTTGGTCGTCACCCGGCGATCCGGTTTGCCTCACTTGGCAATCGTGGACACAGCATGATCACGCTCTTTAGGCTATCGGGGAAATCTCGTTCGGGTCTCACTGTTTGTCTCCAGTCCTGACAAACTATAAATAGGAGACTAGAACCCGTCTTTGACTCACTCACTTCTTTATGGCTCAAGGTTCTTTAGCCTGACGACTCCCAGCTACAAACATGCTGTCTTCTAAGCTCATTGTCTCTCTCGGTCTTGTTGCTCTGTCGGTTGGACAGTGTCCCTTTGCTGATCCGGCTCATCATCTCGCAGCCCGAGATGAACAATCCTCTCGTGACCACTTGAAGGACTACGAAGTCGACGACAGTAAGGGGTATCTGAGCTCTGATGTCGGCGGCCCTTTTGAGGACCAGGAGAGTCTCAAAGCCGGAGAGCGCGGCCCAAGCCTGCTGGAAGACTTCATTTTCCGTCAAAAGATCACTCATTTCGATCATGAGAGAGTATGTACCCCCTGGACAGAATAATGCTGTGGTACTGACTACTTGATGCAGGTCCCCGAGCGTGCTGTCCATGCCCGGGGTGCTGGAGCCTATGGAACGTTTACAAGCTACGGAGACTACAGTAACGTTACCGCGGCTTCATTTCTCGGCTCTAAAGGCAAAAAGACTCCGACCTTTGTTCGCTTCTCGACTGTTGCTGGTTCGAGAGGTAGCGCGGATACTGCGCGTGATGTCCATGGGTTTGCGACCCGGTTGTAAGTACAACGTCGGAGATAGAGTCCATTCACTAAGTACCACAGCTACACCGACGAGGGTAACTTTGACATCGTTGGGAACAATATTCCTGTCTTCTTTATTCAGGATGCCATCCACTTCCCTGATCTCATCCACGCTGTCAAGCCCTCCCCTGACAGTGAGATCCCGCAAGCTGCCTCAGCCCACGATTCAGCATGGGACTTTTTCAGCCAGCAGACCACAACCCTTCATACACTGTTCTGGGCAATGGCTGGCAATGGTATCCCGAGAAGCTATAGACACATGGTGAGTCCACCTGTCTAGATTTAACGGCAAGATCTAACGCGGGTAGGATGGCTTCGGCGTGCACACCTTTCGCTTGGTGACGGATGACGGTGACACCAAATTCGTCAAGTGGCACTGGAAGACCAAACAGGGAAGGGCAAGCCTCGTGTGGGATGAAGCCCAACATATCGCTGGAAAGAACGCAGACTACCACCGTGCCGACCTCTGGAACGCCATCGAGTCTGGCAACGGACCCGAGTGGGAGCTCTGCGCGCAGATCTTTGACGAGGACCAGGCCCTCGCGTTTGGCTTCGATGTGCTTGATCCCACCAAGATCATCCCTGAGGAGTATGTTCCCCTGCAGCGTCTCGGTGTTATGAAACTGGACGCGAATCCTGTCAACTATTTCGCCGAGACGGAGCAGATTATGGTATGTTTCACACAAGTTGCGACTTGAGACACTGCTGATATGTATAGTTTCAACCCGGCCACATCGTGCGCGGCATTGATTTCACCGAAGATCCTCTGCTGCAAGGACGGATCTTTTCATACCTCGATACCCAGCTGAACCGTCACGGAGGCCCCAACTTTGAGCAGTTACCCATCAACCGACCTGTGGCCCCTATTCATAATAACAACAGAGATGGAGCTGGCCAGAACTTTATCCACAGAAACACGGCTGCATGTAAGACATTCCGTCTACTCCCTCTGGTATCAAGCAGCTGACAGTTTCAGATACTCCAAACACCCTCAACAAGGGTCATCCCCTGCAGGCTAATCAGACCCAAGGCAAAGGCTTCTTCACTGCCCCTGGCCGAAAAGTCTCCGGGAACCTAGTACGCGCGAGAGCATCCACCTTTGCAGATCACTGGAGTCAGCCTCGATTGTTCTACAACTCCCTGACAAAGGTTGAGCAGCAGTTCCTGATCAACGCGATCCGCTTTGAGATGAGCCATCTAAAGTCTGAGGATGTTAAGAAGAATGTTCTCCGCCAGCTCAACAGGATCAGTCACGACATCGCGGTCAGAGTGAGCAAGGCGTTGGGGCTCGAAGCTCCTGACGCTGATTCAAAGTACTATCACAACAACAAAACGGCTGGGATCTCTATCTTTGGGACCAAACTACCCAGCATCGCGACGCTGACAGTCGGAGTCCTGGTATCGACAGACTCAGACAACTCCATCAAGCAAGCCAAGGTCCTCAAAGATGCGCTAGCAAGGGAGAAGGTGACTGTGACGATCGTGGGTGAAGTCCTAGGTGACGATGTCGAAATGACCTACACTGCTGCTGAAGCTGTTGGTTTTGATGCCATCGTTGTAGCTAGCGGTGCCGAGTCGCTCTTCAACGACAAGAAGTCGACTCTCTTCCCTCCTGGTAGACCTACACAGATCATCGTCGATGGGTATCACTGGGGAAAGCCGGTCGGTTTCATTGGAAGTGCAAGAGAGGCAGCCAAGGCGGCGGGCGTGAGCAAGGGAGATGGTGTGTATCTGACAAGTGATGTGAACACCATCGTCGAGAACCTCAAGGATGGCCTGGCGACCTTTAGGTTCACTGACCGCTTCCCCCTTGATGAATGAGATCTAAAACTACATATCTACCCTCAGTCAATTCTCTTCAACATCTCTTTAATTCTTATACAAAAAACAATCTTAGCGTAGTAGAGAGAGACTTAAGACAAGGCATAACTCCTGTAAAGTCCCGCTTAATGTCAACTTTCTTATACCGCTCTCAGTTGACAAGCCGGTTCTGGGTCTAGGTAAGAGAACTGGAGTATATCGTTTCCTTTTACGCTTGAAAAAACAGCGTCCTCCTACCTTGGGGTTCCATTTTCAATTGAGCCATGATCTAGACGCAAGAGCTGGGCTCCTCTCTTTAGGTTGTTCCCAATGATATCGCTACGATCAATAAGTACATAGGTACGTAGAGAAGCCGTCCTGATACGTGATGAAAGAAGGGGAGGATGCCTAACATCCCATTGAGATAATCCTTAGTATTATCCTCTCTAATAAGAATCCTAAAATAGTATAATAGCAATCGCATTTAAGCCTAATATTATGATAAACCGAGAAGATATTAAGCTAAAGGTCTATATAAATATATGCCGCTAGGCTTCTTCTACCCTGTCGTCCCT
>JABCKC010000509.1:0-15786 GCA_013186395.1 Fusarium papillatum | reverse complement strand
CGTACCCTCTCTTCCGGTGCCAAGGCCACCATTGAGATTGACTCTCTCTTCGATGGTGAGGACTTCACCATGTCCATCACCCGTGCCCGTTTCGAGGACCTTAACGCCAAGGCCTTCTCTGGCACCATCGAGCCCGTTGGCCAGGTTCTCAAGGACGCCGCTATCGAGAAGAGCGCCGTTGACGAGATCGTCCTGGTTGGTGGTTGTCGTTGAAGTAGGCAGGGACAGTGATGACGGCCTTCTCAACCTTCTTGCCAAGCTTGACCTCGGCAATCTCCTTCATCTGTTTGGAGGGGTCAGACTTTTTTGCTCAAGCGTCGCTAGTGCGGGGGCGGGGAAAATTGTGATGGAGGGGCAGCCTGGGCTTACCTTGGTGAGAACCATGGAGGAGATCTCCTGGGCAGAGAAGGTCTTCTTCTCACCGAGGTACTCGACCTCGATCTTGGGGGAACCGTTGTCATCGATGATCTTGAAGGGCCAAGACTCGATGTCCTTCTTGACGGTAGGGTCATCGAAGCGACGGCCAATCAGACGCCTGAGGGGAAAGGAAAATTTCAGTCAGATGGTGTTTTCTCGCACGGATCGGACCAGAGTAAAAAACTCACTTGGCATCGAAGACAGTGTTGCGGGGGTTCATGGCAGCGTTGTTCTTGGCGGCCTCACCGATCAGACGCTCCTTCTCGGTGAAGGAAACGAAAGAAGGGGTGGTGAAAGAACCCTGCTCGTTGGCGATGATCTCGACATTGGTACCCTCGTACGTAGCAACGCAGGAGTAGGTGGTACCTGTAAAGGATAGTTATTAGCATCGATAGTCGAAGATATTTGAGTGTTTGCTGTGTTTGCTGAGCCTTTGTGTGATTTTTGCCCTTTGATGCCCAAAGGAAGAGGGCATCGCGAGCGCACAAATCACCACCGCGACGAGATCGCAGCAGCAGCAACAACAACAACAACGAAACTGAGGATCAGAAACTCACCCAGATCAATGCCAATGGCACCGTCATACACTTCGTCCGCCATTTTGTCTAGTCTGAAAGGCTTTTGGTGAAGAAAGGGAGAAGGATGAAGGGAAAGAGGAAGAACGTGGGGTTTCGAGAAAGAAATTCTCCCAACCAGATTTTGTGAGCGGGCGCTGATAATAAATTCGGGAGGGGCCCTGGGCTTGTGAACTTTTTTTTCTGCCGGGTGGGGCTATGGTGGGCTGCCACAGATCCCCTCCACTAATCCTATTAGGGTAAGGTCTCCTCGCCTGAGTTCTGAGTTTTTTCAGGGCTCCAGTTCTTTTTTTTTTTTCTCTCTCTCGTCGTTGCGGCGGCGGCGCCTGGGGCAACGGAAAAAAAAAGAATCTGTCAAGGGCGCTTGTGGTTGGGTTGAAGTTGAGAAATGAGAGACGAGGCAATTCTAAGCCGGAGATGGTTTGTTTTCGTGGCAAGAAGCGGGCATCCTTATCAACCAGGTTTTTATTCTACGAGGCCTTGCGGTCACTGAATCACAGGCAAAAAAGTTCATGATTTATGTATATTTTCTTCTTATTTTTTGTGTGTAAGTACTTGTGCGGTGGCTAGTGCTGTTGAACCCCCATTTCTCGTGACAACAATCACTGCTCCCACGTCCGCCTGAGACTCGCCTCAACAGAGAGACATACATCCATCCAGTGGCGACGAACGGATTAGCCGCATCTCGAACCAATTTTCTCTTCTTCCCCTCTCCTTACATGCGGGATGACAATCACTACAGTACTTGCTGCAGTACAACCTAGGCTAAAACGGCAACGCCGAGTAGCGAGCGAGTCGCTTCCTGAGGCTGTGTGTGTGATCGAGTTGCCGCTTTCGGAGCCGCGGGCGGCTAGGTACTTCGCAACGCGATGGTGGTGGAAAAAACATGAGGCACTAAATCTACCCTCTCTAGTATCTAATGCAAAAAGCTCCCTACTAATAAATGAAATATGGGGGAAACCAATAAAATATTCAAATATTTGTGATATTGTTTCTTAATTTTATCTCTTATTTAGCTCATGGTTAGGCCATAAAGTGAACGTCCTTTGTTGAACGCAGCCGTCCTGGTGTCTCAAGTTTTTTTTTCCACCGCGAGCCATCTTTGGTTAACTTACTCGCTCGCAACCACAACGTTCGACGCGACGAACCTTCTGACTCGTGGGGCTGTGTTCGCCTCTTGCGAGGTTGTATGCAAAAGTCATACTGGTTGGGTTTCGGACTGATCCTATTGGCTGAGGAAACGCTCCGAGTCAACGGCTGCAGCCAAGTTGTTAGATGTGCCGCCACAAGATAACCCTTGATATCGATTTCTTCTAGACACTAGGCTAATGAAGCTGATGACAGTTCAACTCGAATGTTCTAGAGGCACGTAGATGACTTGTCCAACGAGTCAACGGACGCCACAGGCTTCCGAGAGGTTCCGCAATAGAATCTCTTTACTTGCGCGGGGACTGGGTACTGAGTAGGGATCTAGACTAATTATGATGAGTCTCTTCTTATTCTCACTAAAATCAAGATAAGAGATTAACCTAATCTTCTATAATTTTTCATAGGTATTTAGATAGTGCTCTAACAGTAGAGATGAATACGTTCTGGCAGTCCCCGCGCAAGTAAGCAGATGGGTTAAAGACGAGCTAAGTGCAGGAACCTGACACTCATTCGCTCTAGACTTGCTTGATAACAGAGACCCATGATATGAGCACATTGTTCAATGCAATTTCTGTCATAGAGTATCTTCATGATTCTCTAATCCTACTCAGCAGCTGTCAGTGTCATGAAGCTATCATTAGACAGGAGCGTGTGGTGACCGTTTCACTGCAATTTGAGGACTTCAAAGAGGAAGACGATGGGGGTCAAAGTGAGGCGAACATTTCACTGCAATTTGGAGACCTCAAAGAGGAAGACCGTGGGGGCACAGTGAGGCGAATTTTCACTGCAATTTTAACACCTCTCAAGACGAAGAGGTTCCATCTATTCGTGAATGGAAAAGTGAGACTTTACTCCAATTTTAGAATCTCTTGAGCCAAAGGTGATAAAAACAGCTATCACAGACGCCATGCCCTGAGCCAGCAAACTTGAGACCACGTTCCTATCCGTAGACTTCACAAGTTCCTTCCTGCCAGAGAGCATCTTACTTGGCCGTCAAGCCCAACTTCTTCGCCTCGAGCGCCACAACCTCTGCAATAGTCTCCTTGAGCGGCACCCCCTTGGGCTCCCACCCCAGATACTTCTTGGCCCTCTCCGCCTCTCCCTTGGAGTTGGCGCCCCACGACTCGGCCGACACCAGCCCAAGCTTGGACACCTCATCCAGCTGCACCGACTTTGTCTTGAGATCGGAGACGTACCCCTGACGCTTCGCCTCTTCGGCGATCCACGCCGCAATGTCGGCCCACACGTGCTGGCCGCCCCGGGCAAAGTAGTAAGCGTGACGACCAAAGATCTCGGGGTTACTCCGCTTAGATGGGTCCTGCGTTGCGTCGACGAATCTGCTAAATAGGTCTGCGAGGTCGTTTATGTTGACGTTGTCCCACTCTGTCTTTCCGGCTCCGATGACGGGTGCGTAGCCTAGTTGGAGACTCGCGTGGGCGAGGTTTGGGACCTGGATGCTGCGCTTATTGACAGGTCCGCCACCTGTTCCGTAGATGGTTGGAGGTGCTACTATGATGGTCTTGACGGCGTCCGAGTTGGCTCCCTGGACGATCTTGTCGACGTCTCTGTGCATGGCTGAATCCGGGAGGGTCAGGAGACGGTCGATGTCGTTGATATCGTTGTACTTTTGCTCAGGGAGAGGTCCCTCGCCAAAACGCTTGTTATCGAAGTCGTACCAAGTCAGGATACCAGTACCTGAGAGATGGATCCAATATCCTGGCTTGTCAGCTGTATGGCCAGCGGCGAGGCCCTTTGCGATTGCCTTGGCAGCAGAAACGGTATCTGCTGATTCTGCCGTGTCTGAAGTGAACGTTAGTTTGAGATTTCGACGTCACAGATGTGTAGTCCATACGGATGACAATGTCGGCCTCAGCAGCCGCCTTCTCGATCACATCGGTGCTGTTAAGATCGCCATACACGAACTTGACGTCGGGATACTTTTCAGAAACAGCCTTGGCACGCGCTTCGCTACGGACGAAGAGGTTGTATTCGAAGTCTGGATGTTTCTCGTAGATCTTGGCAAAGGCAGCGCCCCCGATGAAACCTTCGGTAGGAAGTCAGTGAGTGAACCACAACAGCCGATTCTCTGCGTCATACCAGTGACTCCAGTTCTGAGCAGCAAGTTAGCTTGTGTTGGAGACTCTTGATTTATGGAAGCAATGGGGTAACACGTACAGAAAGATCTTGGGTGCCATCTTGATGTTGTTACGTGTAGTTTGATCTGGGAGCAGCTCGCTTCTCCAGCAGTCAATGAGGGGTAAGAGTGTTGTCTTGGAAACACCAGTCAGAGCAAGACAGCACAATTTATACCATTTCACATGTTACTCAGCTACTCTACGATTTCTAATCAACAGTGCAACTGAGTTGTCGTTCAATCACTTCATTCCAACGTCAAGGCTTCCCACAGTGGGAAAGCTTGGTAAGCGGGATTTGACATCAATGACGGTATGCTTCCAATGATGTCGTGCTGAGGTGCGGGTATCTGCTGCAACCACACGAGGTGATTGGTGATCAGGGACGCTTCGGAAAAGGTATGCTTGCATGTTTCGGACGGTATTTCCGATGTAGATGTGGTGTTTCTTGATGAAGTTGATGGTGATGATGATTTACCCTAGAGATGCTATCTTGACAATCAGGTTTGTGGATTGAACGGGGTACCTGGCTAGTGACACCGGTACGTGTTTCTCAAGACGGAGCTATCAAATGCTAAATCTGATAACATGGTGGATGGCCCCTGTCTATCAGTATGAAGTGTGCAATTGTCCACCCTCAACAACAAATGGGCATCACCAACATCTGCAATCGTTCATAGCCCGACCAACACCATCTCCATCATTATAATCACGTTGCAATCCATCCATCAAGCCAAAGTAACAATCAACATCCAAGACACACGCAATGACCGACCAAGCACCACATGCTACCTACCCATGGCAACTCTAGCTCAAGCCATCCCCCCTCCATCCCAGGCGGGGCCGACGATAGCGTCAAGCCCAAACCGCGGGGGATAGCAAATAGCACCAATGACGCAAGGCAAACCTAGCGGGTGCTTGTTTTTGCTTTTTTGCTGATACTGGTCAAGATATGGATTGGGATGATATGGCCTGTCGTTTCCCCTCACGAGGATGGGATCTACCCTCAGGGTGATGGCTACTTAAAGGACAACATCCCCCGGACCTTCCGTCTACTCTTTTCTCCCGCTTCATCACATCCATCTTTGCTCACTCTTATTCACAGAGACCTTCTATCCTTCGCAACACTCACCAGTCTCAGATATCTAAACAACCACAACTCATCACCAACACAAGCAAGTCATCATGCCTGACGACTACACCTACAAGAGCTCCGGCACCAACAGCCAGGTACATCTATCACATCCCTGCCTCGTCTCAATGGAGATACTGACGCTAGCTCAGGGCAACCACTACTGCGCCCGAGACTACGGCAGCAGTGCCACCAACTCTAACTCGTACCACTACTCCAACTCGTACGTCTGCTTCTTCATCTCAAAGACACCAACTGACCTTGCAACCAGCGATGGATCGTACTACTACTCCAACCCCAATGGAAGCACCTACTACAACAACGGCCAGGGTGGCTCAACCTACACTGCTCCCAGCGGAAACACCTACACCTCTTCCTCTGACAGCAAGAAGTAAACCCGAGATGGGCATCTGGAGCTGATGAAACGAGAGAGATCAACAACACACTTTGCGACAAAGATGATCGCAGGAAAATCACAATCGGGAAAACGGGAATGCGTCGGAAGTCTGGTAACTTGCGCGTCTATGGGCCCTAGACCAACTCAGTACATAATTCCTCGGGATAAGCCCGATCCTCTCCATCTCTCACCCCATCCATCCATCGCTGCGGCCATTCATAGTAAAGAAATCGTACAAACAAAAAAAGAAACCGAAACCTTGCTGGCCTTTCCCCCCATGTGCATCCTTCATGTCCCGTCCCTTGCTCGCCTTCCCCTTCCATATGCATCCCCCATGTGCCGCCGTCCGTCCGTGGTAAATCATACAGTACAATCAAAAAAGAACCGAAAGTAAGCCTTTCTAGGGCATCCATATCTCACGACCCAGTTCTCAACCCCCCATCACTTGATCCGTGTATATGGGGTCTTTCGTCTGTGAAATCATCACGCCCTTATCCTCTGGCCCATGTTATGTGGTCAATGTCATATGGCCATACCATCTGGCCATGCTGCCTCGTCCATGTTCTCTCTGGCCAAGTCGACTCGCCAAAGTGCTGTCTGACTAGGCATGTCATATGAGCATGTCGCCTTGTCGATGCTCTCTTTGGCCATGTCGTCTGGCCCATCTTCTTCTCTCTGACTGAGTATTTCATATGCCCATGTTCTTTGACCTTGTCGCCTGGTCCCTGTCGTCAGGGTAGGCTGTTCTGTCAAAGTAGTACCAAAAACGAATCCATACATACAACTCTCGTTCCTTCAGAACCGCTCCGATTTAGCGGCGGTGAACCGCGTAGTAGACAACAAGTCCAGAGATAAGAGCAGGGTACAGAACGGCAAGAGCCAGAAGAAGGTACTTGAGAGTACGGCGCTGGGCCGGGGTGAGAGTGTGCATCTCTCCCTCGGTGGCCCAGGGGATCATGGCATCGAGCTTGTTCCGGATGGCAAGCACACCAATGAAGGGGAACAGGATAGTCAGGATCACGATGGATACAAAGACTCTCTTCTGTCGGTGGTCTTCGGCGTCGTCAGGCTGCTGACGACGGTGGAGGATGTTGCCCCAGGTAAAGTCGACCAGTTCAACGCCCGAGCGGTCACCACGTCCATTGTCCGATCGTCTGCCAAAGGTGCTGGCGGGACCACGTCTGAATCCTGGTTCGTCTTCGCTGAAGCTGTTGAAGGGCTGAATGTTGTCACCGCACCATCCTCTGTTGGTGCCGAATCGACTATCAGTCCCGCCGCTTCCCAGGATATCAGAAGATGGGATAAGTAGTTCAGAAATACGGTCGCCCGCTGCATGCGAGTTAGCATATAATTCGGGTTGGTGATTGTATCTTCGACTTACAGTTTCGAGTTCGGAACAATCCGCTGCGGTTGGCACGCTCAGGGTGGTGCGCAGGAGCAGGCTGTGGAACAGTAGATCCAGACGTGGGAGTCATGGGGAAAGTAGGCGAGATGGGGCTACCGAAGGCACTGTTCATGCTTCCATGACCCTTCTTGGCGGCGAATTCAGCACCAGACATAGTGTGGTCCTCATCACCTCTCTGTCTGCGGAAACGCTGGAGCATGGCTGCCTCTGGAAGACTGATGAGGTCCATGTGAATGGTCTCTGTCTTCTTGAGGAAAGCATCGTGAGGAACGTGCTTCTTTCTTCTCCCCTCCTGGAAGTCGCGCTTGTACAGTGGCTTGTCCAAGATCGTAGGAGGAGTCTTTGGAGGCTCTCGTCCAAGGTTCTTGTTGACTCGAGGCCAGCTGAAGAGTCCGCCAGCGTCGGAGGATTCACCATTGTCGTGAGTCTTGGAAGCACCCGTATCAGAACTGAGGGTCTGATAGCTGTCGCGACGTTCTTCATCCAGGAGAAGACTTCGACGCTTGGCAGTCTGTCCATGTCCGTCCTTACGAAACAGGCCTGCCAAAGAAGCTGGGGTTCTAGGAGGCGACTGAACCAAGGTGCGAGTCGCATTCTGAGCAAAAAGCCCGGGACGTCCTCCAGACTGAGGAACAAGGACCGGGAGTCTGGTTGGCTTGTCGTTCCGAACACGGTAGGATCCGGTGTTGACATCGCGAGAAGGATGCTGGATGATTCTGTCCATGGATCCATACTCGTAAAGGTGATGGTTTCGCTCTGTCGTGTCAGAAACATCAGCAACACTGCTTCCAGTACCCTTGGCGATGCTATCATGGAATTCCTGGCGCATCGAATCGTAAGGGTGATGCTCAGTGGTTACGGTCTGCCAATCGGCCTCGGTACCCGCCTGGGTCTCGGTCCGGTTCTTCAGAAGTGTAACAATCTCGCCGCCAAGTCGGCGGTCCTCGATGGGCTCAGGAGATGGCTCTTCCTCAGGTTGCCGACCGACGGGTACCTTGACCTGTTCGTCGACATTCTAGGCCGAGCGAATAGCCGCAGAGTTGTAGAAGGAGCCAACGTGACCACCATTCGGATAACCCATGGGCGTGTGGCTCTCAGGAGACTGTGGGACGCTGTAGTTTGAATGGGTAGTTTTGCCGCTGTGGTGTAGCGCATCACTAATGTCCCGTTCGACTGACGAGCGCAAAAAGTCCGAGTACCGTTCCCCGTCATATTGAAAGGGGTCGCCAAGTGTGCTGGTGGTGATGACAGAAGATCTCTTGGCCTTGTGTTTGTTCTTGGGAACTCGCAGACCATCTTGAACTGGAAGATCATCTTCATCCTGCAGAGCGTCTTCAGCTCGCTCACCCTCGCAGTAGGTCGTGTCAGGTTCAGCTCCGTCAGAGTGAAGAGCTTGCTTGTGTCCCTTTCTCTCCGTCTTATCTAGCTCGCTGTAGAGACTAGAAGAGGATTGAAAAGTGCGCAAACGCGGAGATGACGCTTGCTCTGGTCGCACGGACGGCTGACGAACGGGATCATCACGCGAGACAGGGTTAGAAGTCGTGGTTGGCTGACCCCAGCTCATGATGTGAGGATGAACAATGGCATCAGTCTTGAAAGAAGACTTTGGAGTAGTGGTTGAAACCAAGTTCAACTTTCCCTGGCGTCTCTGCGCCTTGGTGGTGACTTCTGGGTAAGGTGCAAACTCATCGTCTGCAGCGACTGTTTCCCACTCGGAAGCAGCTTGATCATTACCGCGATCATCACGATCATCTCCACGATCATCTCCGAAAGAGTTGGGACTCTCAAAGCAAGCCATCTTGGCCTTGACATTGCTGGATGGAGTTCGGGAAGTGTGATCATTGATGAAACCACGAGGGCGAGGAGTCTTTGGAGTACTGCTCTTGGGAGTACCGTTCTTGGGAGTACGAGACTTGACATAGGAAAGTTCCTTGGTCTGAACGTCCTCTTCGAGATTAGAGCTCGCAAAGGGATCCGAGTGATAGGAGACTGAGGTAGCGGTGGTGTTACTACCATTCCGCGCACCTCGGCCCGAATGATCACTCTTGGGTGAGAGGAACGACTATAAAGTTTTTAGTATGCCGCGATCTCGCCTGAGTCGATGGATAGACGGAAACTTACATTTTCGTCGTGTGGATTCATGATTGAAGTGTTAGGCACTTGCGTGCTCGTGATGAAGAGGGTTTGAGAACGATGGCAAAGATTCTCTGTCGAACTTGAAGTGGAATGACTTTGAAGATTGTGACAAAGAGTATCTGCCGGTGTCTTGAAGACGATGGAGAAGAGTAGCTGTCGGTGCTTTGAATAGGGTTTGATTGAATAGGTTTGGTCGATTGAAGACAAAGGTAGAATGTGTAGAGGAGCCTTTGAAACGCTCACGATAGGATTATTTGCGCAAAAACTAGGAGTCGCGACCAACCAGAGCGTTCTTGAGAAACGAATGCTCTAGTTGAAGCGGCACCTGGAGTGCGCGAGAAACCGTGATTACCGTGATGCGATGCAGAGGATGGTGTTTTAAGAGGTGAAAAGGTGAGGGTGTTTGGGATGTTTTGGGGAGGAGGGGAGGATTTGTTATTGCGGGAAGGGAGGAAAAAAAGTGCGGCGTCTATAGCCCAGACGCGTCGCCAGTAGGTCCTATCGATTAGGGCTATGGTATTTTTTACATTTATTATCCTAAATACGGGTTGTGGCCTTGAAACTGGCAAGGAACTGATGAAGCTGTCGTTGACAGTGATGGACGGCTGGCAGTGCTGAGATGTTGGCGACGGCTTCTATTGGTAGGTAGATGGTCTATGGGATATCCGAGCCCTAGCACGCCACATAGCGGCCATAGCCCTGTGGCTGTTAGTGGTGATTGAAACAGGCATAGTAGTTCAATGTCTCGGAAGCATCGAGAGAAAAAGCCCCGACTTTGAAGTCTCCTTCCATTGTTAGAGAGACAAAGAGAGGAGAGAGTCTGTGAGTGAGTGAAAGTGATCGTCCAAGCGGGGAACCGGACCAAGACTCTAACCCCCGCGTCTCAAGATGGATGCCCATGGTTGACCAATTGATGGAGGAGAAGGACCTGTTGAGACTGAACCATCAGACGCCATCTGTCGACTAGAGTCATCAAGAAGCCTGTAGATGAAGGAAGACTCTGTAAGCATTGGGATAGGCACAAGTAAGCGTAAGGTCGCTTAATTGACTTTCCTTCTTCTTCTTCTCCTCCCGTCCCGTAGGCACCATCTCCATCGCTTATCGCGACTCTCTTGCAACCCTTGTCGAGCTGACCCGCCTTTTCAATCCAGGCCCAGCACGCACCCAGGAACACCCGCACTTCCGCCCGCAAATCATCAATCAGCCTGGTCTGCCTGCCTACTCTACTTTGTCATCGATCGAACCAAGAAGGCCCAACTCTCATCTCTCTTGTTAAACTTCGAGTCCTCGACTGCCTTGTCCCATCTTCCGAGTTCTCCGAGCTCCTCTGTAGCCTGCGTCATGACCTCGCCGCCCACTCAGTCTGAGCGCCGCTGGGACGGTCTCCCTGATGAGATCCTTCTCCAGATCCTCTGCTGTGAGTTGCCCGTCCGTGAATCAGTACCCCGCTATCAAACTTGCTGACGCTGGCACTTTAGATCTCGAACCTCACAACCTACCCAGACTTCAACTCGTCTCACGTAGACTCAGAGAAGTCTGTCTTGACCATGAACTGTGGAAACGTCACTGTTTCGAGCGTTCATCATGGTATCACTTCCTCCAGAACCGTCGGAAGATCTTTGCTACTTCTGCCGAGTCCAAACTGGCCAAGGCCAAGGAGCCAGATGTAAACGACTATGATCTACTCCCAGACGCAGATGAACCCTCTCGGCCAGGTAGAGTGCATTTCGAGTTCCTCCAGGACATGGCCAACTGGGACCCAGCATTCCCCGGTGAGCATGTCTCGTGGTATGACGAGTACATTCAACGCCAGGGACCGACATGTGTCAACTGGCTGGAGACGCCGCGTGTCAGAGTTGGCGGTTTGCAGCATTCCATCGAGGTCAGGGGCATGGCCCTCTACAACCCAGACAACGGCGATGATGGCCTTGGCAGCCTCTTGGCCGTCTCCCCCTTGGACGATGGGTCCGTCTGCCTGTGGGATGTCAACGGAAGCCGAGGGAAAAGGGGAGGGATCGTGGCCACGAGCCGACCCGACATTCTCTTCTTTGACGGCCGGGGAGATCAGAACACGAGGCGGTCCAAGAAGATCGACACGGGTGTCACAGAATGTGTTAGCGTCAGCAACAGCAACCACAAGGCTGTCTTTGCTGTGCAGAGTCGTAAGTGCCGAGCCCGCTATCCTTGATGGTTGATCTTTCTAACACTCTACCAGACCTCATCGAAGTCGATCTCAACCGTCTAGAGGTAGTCAAGCGAGATTCCTTCGAGTGGTCCATCACAACTTTGTCACAGATCCAAGACGGCGTTCCCTTGACCGTCGGCACATCATTGGGCATCCACCTACACGATTTTAGAGCACCATCAAATGTGCACGACGAGGTTGTGGAGCGTCTCGATGGCCGCAGCACCTTGGAGGAAGACAATCCCTTCAAGGCCATCTTTGACCCAAACCCACTGCCGCCGTACGCCTCACTGTCTCAGCCAACGCCGACCAGCATTCTCCACCTGCCCCGGCCGGCGGGTGACGAGATGGTGTCGGACGACATCTACGTGTCGGGACGCTTTTCCAATATTCTGCATTACGATCGGCGCCAGTTCCCCAAGATCATGGGCTCCATCTATTCAGGATCGAGGCTCTCCAGCCTGGCTGCCCTGCCTTACCCCTTCTCTACGGTGGATCACGAGGTGCGCCGTCGGGGCGAGTTCTCGGCCGAGAGAGTCGAAGAGTGCAAGACGTCTGAGAATGGCCGTACTCTGATTGCCGGCGGAGAATACAAGACCAAGGGTTCTCTAGAGCTGTATGGCTTGGGATCTGTAGACCTGTCAAGCGACGGGCCTGTTCAGCAAAACTCCACCATGAAGAACCGCTACACAGCAGCTTCATCCATCATCTTGTCGGTAATCAACCACGGGACCAAGATTGCCTTTTCGGACGGGGCCGGGCAAATCAAGTGGTTCGAGAGGGACGGATACACCGAGTGCCGAAGGACCAAGATCGGGCACAGCGACGTGCAGACACAGGCGTCGCTCTTTGCCTCGATGCCGGGCTCGGACGACCTCGCACGCAAGATCCTGTCCACCAAGCGCCGGTCCAAGCCGGACCGGCCCAACGAGGACAACATCCTTTTCTGGACGGGGGAGAAGCTGGGCATGATCAGCTTCACGGGGGGTCCACTCTTCGCTCCGGAGGACTTTGAGGAGGATGGGACCGGGGATGCTGCGGAGGAGGAGGAGAAGAAGAGACGGGTGTATTCACAGCGGATGCGGGAGGCTCTGGAACGGCAGGCTGACGAGGCACGGTTCGTGCAAGGTCTTGGGCTGTGATGATGAGGAGGGGGTGGGTTACTGCAGGTTGCATTAAGGGTCCAGGATAATAAAAGAGAGCGGCTTTTTCTCCGTCTTGCTTCATCTGCATGTGTGATAACCGGGACAATGATGGGATCAACAGTTCACTCTGCAGGGAAAAGGACCCTGGAAAGTTTCAGTGGAGTGTTGCCGATGACGAGAGCGATCGTCGGTGGAGAGAGGGCGAAGGTCGGTCCTCTGACAAGTTGCTCATGTGTCTGGATGCACACACCACCGAAAAGCTTACTCTCCTACACTCGGTGAGGATCACTGCTCTATAGAGTGAAGCCCACGTTTGAAGAGATGAGGCGGCGGCGCGGCAAAGCAGAAAGAGTTGGTTGACAGCTTCGGACTGTTGCTGCAGGCCAAAGACCGATGGACGTTAAAGCAGGCATCAGGCTAGAAGACAGAGAGCTATAGGTGCGCGCAGGGTGCTTGCATGCTGCGAGATGGATGTGGTCAATGCAGGGCGTGGGCGGTGATGCCGAGGAGGAGTGGAGAGTGAGTGGTTGTATGAGAGATTGTTGATGGTGATGATGGTCTAGGAGGAGTTTACTGGATAAGAGAGGATGAGGAGGAGTACAGTAGTTGCTGTGCTGTCTATCAGTTCTATGTCTATTGATAGAAAGAGAGGTAGATTACATGCTGCATCTCAACCCAATCCAACTCGATCCAACGCTACCTACCTTGAGGTATGAGTCAGTCAGTTCGAAAAGCATCTGCATCTGTCCATCTCTGGATGCATTAGCTGCCGTTTCTCCACATTCACTCTTACTCAAGGATTTGAAAGATCAAAAGACGGTAAACCACTAGAAGGAAGGAAAGATCCCATCGGTTAAAACGAAAGATTTGTAAATTCCAAATCTCATCTCGCAGAAGCCTTTCTTCTACTTCCATGGATCTTTCTCTTGCCAAGGTCCACGTTGGCTCCAGTTCAGGTGCCCCTTCTGAAATACAGGGCGACCAATCACGGGGCTCCGAGGGTAACCCTGGACCAATGATGACGATGGGGGACGCTTGACAGGTCCCGGATGGCGCCAAAGGAAAAATAGACGGGGTTTTCTAGCAGCGGGCTAGAGGAGCTGAGGCTATCTGCCCGGTAAGAGGACGGCAGTTATAGGCTATTATTGGTGATCACGGGTAGAGGGCCTCATATTCTGGTATCTCTCGTCTCAGAGTTGGGCCTTGATAGCGAGTTGAAGCCCAGCATTGAAGCTCGACGACGATCTTTCAATGGATGATACCAATGTCCCCCCTCTTTTGTGTGTATCAGCATCGCCCATGGATTCGACGTCAGACACTCTCTGCTAACCTTCAAAGGGTATCCCGGTCTTCTTTTGGGAAAGAAGAGGCTACTGTCCAAGGCACCGGGCTCCGGTACGGTTGGCCCCCTGGCGGGAAGTGGGTTTATATGGCATCTCTAGCGGGGGAGGAGGAGGAGGAGGAGGTGTGCGCTGTCAGGTCTGTGTACATACGTAGAGTGGATATGTTTTTTCGCCTTGTTATTGAAATCAATAAAAGCCAAGTTTTTTGTTGAATGGGAGGGTAGGGGTTTGAGAGAGAGAGTCAGTAACAAGAAAGCTGAGACATGGTGATCTTCGCTGGGATTTTTTGTTCCTTTCGGTTTAGAATTACCAAAAGAGAAAGAGAACAAGAGACGTCTTTGATCGATATTGGTTGAACGTCTCCCTCCCCCCGGGTGTAGCAGTGGCCCATTGCCCTGGATTTGGTAGTCTGGAGGGAAGATCCCTGGTCATCTGCAGCGAGCATCTCGTGGCTTCAGCGGATGGATTGGGGGGTACCCCCTTGTCTGGACGGTTTCGGCCGGGTACATCAAAGTTTCAATTCAATGTTCAAGGGAGAGCAGCTTTCCAAGTTTCTGTCGACGACATCAGGTCAGTTTTAGAAAGCCCTGGCCGAGGCCCTCGGGTTACGAGGCTTGACCTGCGGTGACGATGGCCTCTTTTACTACTGTAGTGTATTGATAGCGTGCGTGCTGCGGCTGTTTCTCTCTCTCTCTCTCGCCTGCTGCGGTCGGTCATCTCGGGGCGCCTAGCGACACAAAAAATCACACCGCCATGCTGCCATGCCATGCCTTGCCATGATCATCGACAGCCAACAAAGTCCCAAGATTACATTCCCGACGTTTTCCAAGCCCCCCCCTCAGGGTTCCTCATTTTAAGGTCCCGGTGCCACTGCCGCAATAGCCATAGCGTTCCACGCCGGTTCGCCATTAGTAGAGCCCCGGAGCCCGGGGCAGCGCAGTACAGCTTAAGGAATTGAAAGAATGGAAAAAGCAAGCCAGTCGACAAGAGTGAGGCGAGTCCCGTATCTGGTAATGGGGGAGGATCCCCTGGGATAATGGGTAGGGCCCTACAGCAAGCAGTAAAAGCTCGTGTGTGTGTGTGTCGTGTCATGCTCTCTGTCGACCCAAGAGAGGGGGGGGTACTTGCAGCAAAAGCAGCCACCTTTGGCCCAGACAATTCCTCACGGCTTCAGCGCCTCACACACACCCCAAAGGCAAGGATTCCCCAGCGCGATCCGGGCGATGATTTGGCAGAGGCAGAGGAAGCCCACGGCAGAGCCAGAGACAGGACGGACAACTGTACAAGGATGATAGGGCCTGTCAACCAAGTGCCCTGGGTCTTTGTTGTTTTGCGTGCAGCAGTCAGTGAGTCGTCGCCCTGCCCTGTGTTGGGAGGGAGGGAGGCTTATTTGGAGACGAAGCCCGCCCGTTCCCAGTCTTTGTTGTGTGTGTGCTCTCTCTCGGCTTGAGGTCCCTTTTCCCCTTCTCTTCTTTTTTCTTCTCTGTGATCGGCTCTTCAAAGCTTTGCATAACTCGACCCTACGTTTAAACCCAGTTTAAAACCGTCAAGGGAAACCCATTAAACGATCCCGTCTCCCCCCAACCAAGCAAAGACCAAGACTTACGGTGAAACTCGAGGCTATTCGACTCTCGACTCAGCTCTTGCACGTCTTTGTACCTACTACCCATGCATTTCCCAACATAACCATCCCATTTCGTTTCTTCTTTCCTTCCTTTTTTCTGACATTTCACTTTTTCACTTTTTGTTTTTTTTTTAATTTCTCTTTTT
>JABCKC010000508.1:0-25332 GCA_013186395.1 Fusarium papillatum | reverse complement strand
CTTACCTAGCCTGAGACCTGCCCGTTTCTGGTCAAATGGCGCAAACGTATCGTATTTATTAGATTGCAAACGCACATAGCATTCATGTAGTTGGTTTCTCTTTCCAAAACGGACTAAATGCACGGAGTTAGACACCACTCCCAATACCAGGAGCACAGCTTTAACCCTTCTGGTCTCTAGAACCACTGCATCAAGCTTTAACCGAAATGGAACGGTCAGGTCGGGCACCAGCGCACTGGCGGGTCGAAGACTACGGTAGAAGTTATCAGCCACGGGATCACTGTCGCTTAGGCATAGCTAATATCAAACACAATCATATTATTGTAAAGTGTGACTCATGTTCCTCCTCCTAAGGCCTTCAGGTCAATAGCGTTGGGCTGCCAGTTATCAGCGGATTTGAGATCGTTCACCTAGCAATGATGAGTCGCATGGCAGGCCACTGTGTTAGCATTGGGATATGATGCTATGATGTGTTAGAAATGTGTTCTTTATTATTGTTAAAGTCGGGATACCCGAAGATGAAGATCGAGTCACATTGCACGAAGGTTCAAGTGCTGGATATTAAAGTCGTCCTAAAAGCCAGAATTTATGCATTTTTATTACGCAAAGACGCGCGAGTTCTAGGTAAGAGAAGTTATTACAGGGTGGACAGTCACGCATGTAGCCTCTGCCATCGGGAACACTCGCTGACCAAGTGGCCTTCTCTAGTTGCAACTAAATGGAAAGAAAATCTACACGCAATTGAAAGGAAACAATATCTAGGTGTATCGCCTTCGCAATAAATCCCTTATCACCGGAACTTCCGGCGCTTACTCTGCAGCCGCGTTGGGATGCTTGAACACTTCCGTTTCCGGTGATCTGAGGTACCAAACTTGGAGTTTAACCCTTGTCTTTGCATCAACCAGTCGAGCGTGAACGGAGACCCGCTAATATCAAAAAAATCACCGTTTCGTTCTGCCAGTTTTATTGCGAATTGATGTTTCGGACTCGGCAAAGAAAAACAAACCTTGTGGCTGAAGTTCGCGTGTATGTTCTCGCAGGTAATCCCCAATATCTGTCCTCCTAATCGGAAAGATGCCGTCTTTTGCCAAAGTTGCTGCATGAAAGCCTCATACTCAAGCGTCATTGCTCGAAGCCTACATGAAATTGTACCCGTACATTGGTAGGCGCCATTAGAATAGTAAGGTGGCAATGAGTCATCTAACTCGAAAAAGAAGAGCTCTGCTCGAAGATGACGAGATAAGAGGTGAAGGCTTGGTGATCCTGTCATCGTCTTGCAAGCGGTTTGTCTGACATGCTCCATCTTGTTTACGTCATCTAACAACGGTTCCTTCTCCTCAAATTCAATATCAAACCGAAAGAAATTCGTGCGATCACCGGCTTTCTGGTGACCCAAAAGGTGGTTCCAAGCCGTCTTAGAACTTGTCTGTCTCCATAGAGCCCTCGAAAGCCTAAAGGGAAATTTGTCAACCAGAATACTTGAAGACTCGCCTTTGGGGTTCGAAGAAGAGGAGCCTGTTCCAAGAGAGACTACAATGCTGGGCTCGGCTGCGTCCGGGCTCAAAGCAATAGCCTCGCGAATCGCAATGGAAGCGGGGTTGTTGAATGCGAGGCCACCATCCTGAAAAGTTCCAAGATCGCCAATGCGCCTTGGTTTGAAGTAACTGCATTCTCGTCAATTCAATTCCCGGACGTAGACAGCGGCTGCACCTACAACGGCGCTGCTGTTGCGCATCGCAAGCTGCCAAAATTTAGTCCTTAGTCATAGAAGCTGGGCAAAAGTCACTCACACTTCCCACCACGTAACCTGCTGATGTCCGTCATCTGAACTCAGGTGGTAGTAGTCTATTCAAGGTTAGCGTTCGTAGCCTGGATTCAGTTCTTGACTCACCAAGATTGTAGGGCCGTCTGCCCACCCCGTTGTAGTTTGTGGCGATATAAACACTACCATCACGGGCATTCGTCAGTGTGATACCTACCTGGGACCCCATTTCCGTGGCCGCAGAAACGTCTGTGATGGACCTTTCACGGCCGTAGGTATTCATGAGTAGCTCTTCCAAACCATCGGCCGGGTATTTGCGGTCGACCAGCACTGCGAAGATGAAGCAGAACAACCGAGTCACACTAGAGATAACCGGAATCCTCGAGAGTAGGTGTAGGATATGGGAACCTCGAGTGTCGAAGGCTTTTCCAGCAAACCTCTTGAGATGAGACATGCAATCATCTACACTCCAGCCTAGAATGTCAAGACTTATCACGCTTAAGCCACCTTTAAACCAGTCAGTATATCCCCGTTTACATCTCTCTCCCATGCCATGGTGTTACCTGAGCTGGTGCCAAACATAATATCAAAATTCCTCTGTACGTCGTAATGAGGAATGCCAATCGCATCTTGGATTGTCTTGAGAAACCCAATTGGGGCTGCCCCACGAATCCCACCGCCATCGATGCTCAATACTCGAGCTCGACAGGTATCTGGAGCTAAGCGAATAGAGAGGTTAGGTGTGGATACCGCACAAATGTGGCACGCATCCGATTTAAAGACCCATGGATCGGAATCGTCCGCGTGGTAAAACGCCCTGATACAGTTTTGGCAGACTAGATGCCCACATTGAAGCCTGTATCGAGGCCGCCGAGTGATGCAGCCCAGGCAGGTCTCGTTTGAGTAGACCGATGCTAAGAAAGTGCTCATGCGCGCGAGCTGCTTTCGATGCCAGTCCAGAGATGCACCAAGTGCTTGGAACTGTGCGAACTGTGTAACCATACTACTCGATATCAGTCTTACTATCTCTGAAGGGGCGAAACAGCCTTTGTAGCCTGGTTTGAACTCAGAGCTGGCGCGAGAGCACGCATCCTCGTACAGCTCCCGAAATACATCGTGTGGGTCGAAGACTGCATTGTGGTTAGACTTGAAAAGCATAACGTGAGATATCTTACGGTGCATCTCAGGCGGATAATGATCAATAAGTAAGCTCGAAGCAATTAGTGGTACGGCAAACTGCTTGAGTGAGCTCAAAGAAGTAAATTTCTCCAAGAAGTTTGAGATATGACGAGAGAGGTCTGGAGCCACATCACGGCGTACGCGAGATGTCTTGATGAAATCAAAAGGTTCATAGGCCAGGTTTCTCGCCGCATTCGCTCCATGTTGTAGAAACTCAGCCAGATGCCGGACCGAGAAAAGGTAGTTGGATCGTCGACGAGATTGCCTACTGGTCTCCAAGGCCCTGAGAATTTCAGGCCTGAGTACTTGCCAGCGCCGGGTTAGCCTGCACCTTCTACTTCTTCTCTTACTCGAGAGTCTTGGGACCCCTACGATGGAAACACCACTGAAACTATCATTCAAATCTCTGAACTGATGAGTCTCCAAGCACCGTTCCAATTCAATACGATGCTGTTGCTTATCTTCCTGGTTTACCACAAGAAGTATTCGCGGTCGTACAGGGCTTTTCGACGGCGGTCCTTTCTCCAGCCACGCTATGACCCGCCTCAACGAAGCTTGAAACCCACCGATATCTTCCACAAATACACAGATAACATCTGCGAATGGAAGCAAAGCCTTGTGAAAGAGATGATCGTGGATCTCGCTCACTTCACCGGGCATTGAGTTTTCCATGAATGTGTGGACCGTAACCTCATGACACAGACGACCTCTAGGAGAGGATGGCCTACTCTGGGATTTTGATATATCCGTGTCTGCGATCACGAAAGGCCTCTGGCGGTATTCCCTGAATGAGGATACGAGAAGGTGAACTTCACCGCTCGCCCGTGCGCGGACTGGCTCATTCTGAAAGAGTAGTTTTCTGAAAGCTGCTTGCTTGGACTGGCTCCCTACGAGCATCAAGACGCCAGTAGTATCAACGTCAGGGTCTTCAAAGTCTCGCAGAATGCGTTGGGGTCGATCTGTAACGTCCAAACCAGATTCTGGCCCTCTAACCCAAGGTTTAAGCCAGCATGTATGCCTGCACCTGCTCATGTTAATTGACCAGTATGAGAACGTTGTAGAAGCAGGCATGCAGTTTAAGTACTCGTTACCTCGCTACTCTGTCTATTTGATATTGTCCAAGCCTGGCTGGTCTCTGCCATTGATTATTCAATGATCAGTGGCGGTCAAGTTTTGGATAGTGAATTGCGGTCCAAATCAGCCATCAAAACGACTAATCGTATCCGAAGAAGGAACCGGCTTCACATCTTTACTTTCGAGGTTTTTGGATGTTCGAAACTAGCCAATAATACACTCGGACTAGCACCAGTTCATTACGTACAGTGAAGACACAAAGCGGTTACGTTCGAGTTCGACTTTTTACACGTGAAGAACTCTCCAGGGTAATTGTACTAATTGATATGCTGCAAACTTCAGAGAATGGTACTTCCGGGTGTCTCATGTGACTTTCACAAATACACCAGGTCCAGGGTAAGTCAGCGTATCAGATCAATACAATGAAGAGGAAGTTCGAAGGCTTCGGTTGGCTTGAAGAGATGATTTCAATTAAGCATGATCCTCTCCTACCTGCAATGTGAATGTAGACGGTGCACAAGCCGTCACTTGAAAATTGGGAACTAAGCCCGCACACATAGCTAATGCTCTAAATAATATTCTGTATCTCTTCGCGAATTTCCTGCCCACTCCATCCGCTACACGAGGAAGACGAATTGAATGCTTGTTCATGCATACCTATCACCATCTTTACCTCTCTCATCCCAGGTATTATGGGTAGGTGACCTAGCTCAGAGATGTATGTATCATCCTTCGTAGCGGTACTTCTTGCCTAAAAGAGGCTTTCCATGACTTGTTTTATCTTAGAGTCATAGTGTACCGCAAGTATCGTTTGAGGTCGGAATGTTATAGTTTGGGAGATATCTCCCGGTATACCATTCCTTGACAATCACTAGAAGGCTTTACAATCTGCCGAGCCGTCCCGCCTATGTTATAGACAAGGTATTGGGCCAATCACAGATACATGTTGGAATTTATAGCATGGCTACCTCAAACTAGATATCCATGACCCAACGTTGACCATTGTAACAATGGTTGGCTTGATGATTCCGTCAGAGGGCCAACACCTTCTGCGTAGGGAGTGCTGTAGCTTCTGTAGCAGCTCCTATCGTCTGAAGTGGAGTTGTTCGCTCTTGCTTGTTCAAGTATAAGAACTGGGAGTCGCCTTTGAACCACGAAGCCGGAGCAATGGCAGACTTGTATGGGACCGTGTATGTTCTGCCCACATCAATGGACCTTACGTCGCCCAATGAATTCAATTGTCTGATCTCTCCGTATCCAGATATGTTAAGCGCGTGACACACTTCCCATAAGTCGTCGTTCAAGCCAGCAATCCAGAGTCCGTATGATTGCGCACGAGTGGCTTCTGCAAGAGCCAGAAGAATAAGCCAGGCTGACCCCTTCATAATTGCTTCGAGGGAGAATCTAGTTGATACAGTTTCATATGAGTGAGTCGCTGGCTATTGCGTTTATCTCGGTTAGAGAAAGTTTCGGTTTAATATCAGTCCATGGTAGAGAAGACATCAATGAAAGGACTTTAAA
Source organism: Fusarium papillatum (assembly GCA_013186395.1). Lineage (NCBI taxonomy): Eukaryota > Fungi > Ascomycota > Sordariomycetes > Hypocreales > Nectriaceae > Fusarium > Fusarium papillatum. The sequence goes on along the minus strand of JABCKC010000508.1, from coordinate 19,796 downwards.
AGGCTAAATCTGGACTATTATATGATGACGTCTAAGCACGGCGACTTTGACGCAGCGCCTTGTTTTATCATTCTTCAAGTTTGAAATAAGCACGCAAGTTACTGCATTCAACATAATAATCCTTCACCGTACTATATTTGTCCGCGCTGCTCTGAGGAGAGAATGACTGCCGTAACCTGTGAACATAAACAAGGGGGTACTTCAATCTACGAGAATGTGACCTCTATGAGTTGCTCCCACTATAGCTCGCGCTTCCTCAAGCATTACGAAGCGAGTTCTCTTTACACTGTGATTGCCATACTTCTTCCGCGTCTTCATACTGTACTTGGTCGGTTTCGTGATGATCATAAGATTATGACGGGTGGTCGGTTTGCTAGTTTCGTCTGAATAGGACCATAACGAAAATCGATCTGCGACTCCCATCTAGCCGTCCGCGGGAGGCCATCTGGAGGTGCGGGCCGAGTCGCTGCCGCGGAACATGGGCTGGATGCGTGCGGTCTAGGTCGCCGATATAGCAGGGCCGGTGAGCTCCGCAGCCTTATCTGCCCGTTGGGATAAAAAGGGCGGGCGCGTACAACCGGTGTCGCATATCATGCAGGCAGCTGTGACTGCCTAATCAGGCAACACTTTCATTTGTGTATAAAGAGCTGCATGACTCAACGCGTCTTGCCATTGAGTTCTTGCTCCTTAGATAACTCTCATCAATTGACTGGTGCCATCAATGATCCCTGTGGGGCCAATTGTCTGACAACCGGCGACACCCGGCCGGCCAGTTGAGGACCTTTTCGAGTAGCCCCCCAGCTGATACCCGCGTCCTCAAACGGCTACAGGCAGCGGGAGTTTTGAGGAGAACCGGTGCAAATATTTGCATTCAGGCTGACTGAACTCTTCAAAGGTGAGGCCGTCTGAAGGCGTCAATTCAGCTGCTTTGTCGGCCTTGTCCACCCGCCATACGTCAGTCCGAGACCCCCGCGGTGAGCATGCTTGACGTGCAGGAGTTGCTGCTCGCTCGGACAACCAAGATGTACTAGACTCGGAATCATTTTCATACGAGGCTGTACCCGGCGAATGGCTGTGCAGGTTTGACATAATTGCGCTCAACGCCGTCTTTTGTTGGCTCCTGGAAATGGTGTAATGTGAACGCGCACTTGGGGCGCGTGACGCGAACGCGTCGCGTTAACCACACTGACTGCACTTGTTGCCGTGCCCCACGGGTAGTGTGAGCCAACAACGGCGTATCTCCAGCAGCCCCACTCTTCCACCGTCAAGAGTTCAGGGGGAAGGGGCTCCTGAATTTGGCCTTGCGAAGAGATTACTCTGTAGCTTCCTGTAGCATGTCTCCCCATGTTTGAGGGAAGTCGTTGCTTCTGCCGCTTCCTTGTTAGTACGTCGCCTGATAGCGAATCCTAAGCTCTCCCTCAGGGCAGCTGCGCAAGGCAAACCGTGCGAACTAGATTAGTGCCCAGAAAGAAGGCAGCGTGCACCCTGGTGAGCTTCAACACACGGCTCAACGACTGCTGGCCCTCATAAGGGCTGCACTGTCCCTTTTCACGAACCGTCTTCCTAGCTCCCTTTGCACCGTCGTCCCACTGGCCCGTTGTGCTGCGTTATACTCCCTCCATCCGCGGCCTCCGCAGTTCTTCCCACCCAGCCCTGACGCTGACGACAGAGCGCTCACTAGAAACCAAATTCGCGATTTTTCTTTACAGAGCATGGACAGCGTCATAGCCAGACGGGCTGGCTACTTCTGGAACCGAGATCGCCAGGATAAAAAGCGAGGATCGACTACGTTGACATGCCCTCAACGCAACGCCGAGCTTCGGAATCTCGAATCCTGGCGAGATCACGTCACGTCGGACTTACAACACCAGCAAAGGCAGCCGACGAAGCATGAGGTAGACAATACATTCAGTAAAATGATTCAGACGTATAGGCCCTCTTCCTACTGCTGTGGCTTTGTGCTGATACTTGTTGCTGCAGATCGACCAATGCTAAATCTTCACGAAAAACACGCAAGCGGTGTGCTGGAGACACCTCCACGCCCAGCAACGTTGCCGAGTCTGGTTATGACGCTCGTAGGACTAAGCGCGGCCGTCTAACACCCGCGGGCCCTCAGACATCATCACGCTCCTCCCATAACCGAAGTCGAGCCCGGAACGACCATGACCATGAAGACCTCGCAAAATCGCGTCTAGGCGGCAGCTCTGGATACAGGAAGATGATATGATCCCCAAGACACCGCAAAAGCAGGCTCGAACTGTACCCATTATCTCACAGACACAAGCACCACCCAGCAAGAAGTCAACTGCTGTGCCTCAGAGTTCACCTCAGCCCCGAAAAGATGGCGACTTCACATCTGTCATGATCCCTCAGCCAGAGACTCGGCCGATCTCACAAGATCAACTAGTTGCCGAGGTATATGGCATATATGCCGGTCTCATCATGGTCGAAGCAAGATGCATAGAAGTCGACAACGCAGGATTGACCAACGTCGAGTCCAGCCCTAAACTCAATAACGATCAGTGGCAAGCCCTGGTCGCTTTGCATAGCACACTATTGCACGAGCATCATGACTTCTTCCTTGCTAGTCAAGATCCATCTGCCAGCCCTACCTTGCGGCGACTGGCATCTGAACATGTGATGCCTGCTCGTATGTGATACCATGGTATCCACTCGTTTCTTGAATTCTTGAGACACGGGCTCCCTGCTTCTCTAGGACACATACTTAATTTTTTATATCTCGCATATAGCACTGTCGCTATCTTGTATGAGACGGTGCCTGCCTGCCAAGACACGTGGATCGAGTTCTTGGGAGATTTGGGTCGATACAGAATGGCCATCGAGAGCGACTGTACCAGGGGTCGTCGGGCTTGGGCTGGTGTGAGCCGTCATTGTGTCAGATTTTCAGGTGTAAAAAGGTTGTTGATTGTTTTTCTAGATCAAAGGACCTGTTAGGTCCTTATATCCTTGAGTCACCTTCCTAGGGCTCAAGTCCTAGGAGTCCTAGATGAAAGTCCTATATGTAACGTGATCCTTTTCAACACATTGGTACAGCAAGGCTTCGGATATTTCTCCCGCTACTGGCAGACTTTACCATCGCCTGGCAATTCTGGCACGCCCCAACGCCTTGCAGCAGCTCTTCTACTACACCAAATCGCTTTGTGGCTTAATTCCCTTTCCGGGTGCGCGAGAGGGTATCATGACTCTCTTGGGCCCGGCATTAAGCGAGGGGCCGAACTGCTTAGCGCCAATCGATGCAGAATTTTTGAGAGTACATGGCATACTGTTTTCTGGAAAGTCCCAGGAGAAGCTGCAGGAGTTCATGGACAAATTTATTGAGAAACTCGACCCCTACATAGAACACGTGGCGGAGCAGTGGTTGGACGCAGGGTGAGCATCTGACAATAGACTTTTATTCACATTTTAGGGAATTTTCTGACTGAACCAGATATCATATCGGCATCTCTCTTGGCTGTTGTCTTCTTGGCTATGGTGCCGAGTCCAACGTGCTCATGCGAGCCCTGTCACAGAAGCCCGAAGAGATAGACGTTGCGGCAGAGGCGAATCCGGATGAGACGTTCAAGCAAGCCCTTGGCTACAGGATTGCAGCATCGGGACGTTGGCTCATCTGGAATAAAGAAACCCGCAGCTTCACAGTTCCAAAAGATTATGACACCGCCATCGAAGATCCTCCCGAGCCAACCAGAGATGTTTCGAAGACCACCAGCGACAGCCCCCAAAGCAAGACATTACATCCGGGCCGCCAGTACTGGTTGAAACTCATGTGTGAGGCTCAGGATGGTCCAAAACGTGAGTAGTGATACCCTAACTCGCAAATACTATCGCTAACCTCCTTTACTGACAGGATGGCCTTTATTTCATTTACTCTTTAATCTTTTCCTGTGTAGCTAACCTGGAAAGGAAGCGCCATGGCAAAATCCACGAGGCCATCGAAGAACTATCAAGGTTTTGGGAAAGCCTTGATGGGTCGGGAAAGCTCGACGACTCTGGTTCTAGCTGTGTGTTTGGATGCACTTATATGGCAATGGGCATCCAACTTGAACTCAAGCGTGAAAGTGACCTCGCCGCTTCCTACGAGGCTGAAGCCAAGGCATGTTTCGAGAAGGCCCTCCGTAACAGCTCACAATATGCAGTTCGAGTATCAACGAATGGAATCGCTACCAATGGGAATGTGGAAGAAGAGACTTGGTCGCAGCTAGAGCAGTGGTTAAGGAACTACAGCTTGTGGTTTGTGAATCGTGGTGTGGGGATTGGGGGTCGATGACTACTCGTTGAAGTAGCTGGCTTCGTGAGACTGAAAGCTGTCGCTCTCCTGTGCTTGAGGAAGATCGATGGCGCGTTTGGTTGAAGCGAGAACCTGGCACAATGTGTTCTTTGTTATAGTTGAAGCCCGGCCCTCGATGGGATAGCTGAACCAGAAGATTGAGAACCCGGCGCGTTATTGGTCAATGTCTCCTTGGCAAGGTTATGCTTGTCTGGTCGCCTCCTATGAAAGCAGACAGATTGCTCTCTGAATTGTGTGAGGCCGACTCGAGAATCCCAGGCTTTTGGTGACCTTGATCACCTCTAAGAGGCATCTTCTGGTCGCACCGTAGAACTCTCATGATATGCCAATCCACCCTTGTACATACACGCGACTATGAAACAACTGGGTTGCCACGAAGATAGATTAATGCTCAATTGATAACTGTTGGATGAAGCCTCAGGGCATTTCTAGGACACACAGCCGAAATCTACTGTGACATTGTGCGGTAGTACAAACCCAGATATATAACACCATCATTTACCGGCGTTTTCTGGACCTGCGTCACAATCAAAATTGGTACGAGCATATGAACACAAGCGAATTGTAAACAAGAGCGTCTAAAGCGTTCGTACGGTGGATGCATATCCATCCACTTAAGGGTTCACAAAGTCCGTCCCTTTGTGGTTAAGATAGCCCATGAATGTATATTTACTGCAGCCGGACCTAGAATTAGTACAGCCTAGACGGCATGTACCACAAATCTCGTTCACTGGTGGAACTTTATACGCCAACTGCCAGAGTTGTTGCTTAACAGCCTCGCTCAATGTAGTGGTTTGATTATCGAGTTCCAGATACCTTTTCTCTTGCGATTTTGCTAAAATTGCTCGGCAGGCCAACACATACTCAAAGCCCAAGTTTCGTTGCCCCTGAACATCATCAACAACCAGCTATAGATCGAACCGCAGATCTCGATACAGTTGCAGACATGAACTCGACTTGTGATACCGCCGTGAGCCTGGCGCCACCTTCCGAAGAGTCTTTTCTTTGTGATCTGACAGAAGTAAGGCACCTAAATTCGCTCTATATCATAGCTTTACAGTTACTAACCTGACCCCGCACTTTAGCAAAATGCTTTAGAGTGCGACCGCGGCTCTGACTTTTCCTACACTGATTCTGCATCGACCTATGGCCTTGGAGAGGATTGGATTCTATTTCCGGACTTCATGGGGCTAGGCGAGCATGATGAGAACTTGATGGGGATAGGACCGCATCCCTGCGACGTCGTTCATGCCCTCAGCCTTTCAGGAGCCAGCGACAAGTGGATGCAGAATATTGAGAAACATGTGCAGAGGAGTCTGGTTGAAAGACGTTCAGAAACCAGAAACGGCAAGATCAAGCGTCCTCTGAACGCCTTCATGCTCTATCGCATGGCCTTTCGCCATGTGGCTGAGCAGCTATATGCCACTAAAGACCAGAAGCGTGTGTCAAAGATCTGCGGCGAGAGCTGGCTCCAAGAAGCCAAGGAGCTACGTGCATGGTTTCGACTGCAAGCTCTCACGGAGAAAGAAAACTGTACACAGGCTTAGGAAGTAAGCGACGGGCTAGTTTGTAGGTATTGAATCAGCGACAACAGAGTAGAACGTGTGCCTGTTATGCTGTGTCATCGAGGGCCATGATGCGGCTTAAATATGAAGGGCTGTGAGATATAAATTTCTTTCACTGTTCACTGGGCAACCTGTATATGTCGGATTAAGAGTCTGCGAACTGGTAATGGCACATGTCCCAGTACCACATGGAGCTATGACACTAGTGAATGCAAGAAAGCCCGCAACAAAGAAAATATCGTACAACACGTAGGTACGCACGCGGGGCTCTATCTTGCATCACCGTCCGTACCGTTGTATGGTTCTCATCCTTTCTTTTCTTGACTGATTTCTCACAACATGTGTTGGCTAACTCTGAATCAGAATTGCTCAATTTTGAATCGTGATGCGAGACGTGGCATTGGGTATCATGCTTTTACAACTAGCCTTGCTGTGCTCCATCTGCTGCGTTGTCTTAGACTATGTAATAACTAAACGCTTAGGGAATTGCTGTTACCATTGCTGTCATCAACGATAACATTCATTGAACTATACTATGAAGCTATAAACTCCCAGACATTAGTTATCTCTCCGTATCCACTTCCCATCCAGTCTTCATGGCGGATTCTGTTCAATCAGAACCAGACATCAGTTTGTACAAGCATGCAGAATAGGCTCCCATTCTCCCGTCAGCACAGTCCCATCCCGGTCGCTCCTCTGTTTACAATAACTGCGTGTTGTCGTAATGGCGCCGACAGTGGCACTTCGTTAGCGGTATTTAGGATGGGATTCATATTAACTGCTCATGATGCTAGTGGCTAATACCACGTTCGGGATGATTAATGTGCCATGGCGTAGTGTGCGTGACATGGTAGAACTGGAGTGTAGCTGCAAAAGTGTAGAATAGTCACAGACTCCAATCTTGTCCCTCATTGGCCACGATTCACTGTCCTCGGAACCGATCGGGAACCGATTCTGAATCATGCCCTCAGCGTCGTTTGAATATTTGGCTGAAAGTAGGAGGCCGTTTTGATCCCAAACGATATCGCATTGGGGGATGAGGTAGAACCATGCACAGTACTATATAGAGCCAGGTTGTCCCTTCTGTACCGTGACTCGTCCTGCTCGCAGAAGCGCTTTTCGACTCGCTAGTTTCGGCGTCGAGTTTCGCCCACGGCCGCTTGGGACCTTAAATAGGGTTATTTCGAAAGAGGTCCCCTTCGGATGAATAGTTCAATCTGTGAGCTGCCAAATGGCAGTGTCTCTTCCACGATCAGCCTCTAGCGACTAGGGTCTAGCTCCTCTGAGCTGGCCGTTTTGGAGGGTCGTTTCCCACAAGCAAAACTGCGTGGCAATTCTCCGCAGTTTTACCAATGTCGATATGTGTTGAATATATGGGATGTCACGTGTGGGTCAAGGAGCTTAAGATTAGAATCAGGTCCTTCAGGGCGCGAATACTTAACGAGAACACGAACACAACACGAATACACTGATTCAACCAATGGACCGAATACACGTACTGTCTGACAATATGCACCATCTTCTCTATACGCCTCTCTATGGACCTACCACACCCACATGGTTTCATGCACACCGCATAGCCTCGACGAGGCTCAAAGCGGCGTTAAATAGCTACCTACCTACCTGTATACCTCATATGAGGTTTGGAAGCACCTCACGCTTCCGTATGGTGTTAACTATACATCTCTATCTCTCTTTGCTCTACTCTACTAGAGGACCTAGCCCTTGTATGGAAAAAAAAAAGGATATCTTCACTGTACCAGTACTATTTACCTCCAGCACTTCTCTCTTTGAGGATTGACAGTCTGTATGTACGAACAGGAAGAGGGTAAAAAAAGAAGAGGGAAAGTTGGATAGATAGGAACGTAGCCCAAGCTAGGGGTGAACATAAATTTATTGCAAACAAGGATCCAGACCCATGGCGTCCTTTCCCTCGTGTCGAGTCTTAGAGCTCCCCAGCGCCAAAAAAAAAACAGCAGTAACATAGCCAGCGAGAAATTGTCTTCAAGCACAGCCGCACGAATAGTGTAGTTTGAGGTCTCCTTAACCCACCCACAGGTGTTTTGGTGTTCGCAGGTATTGATTCCTCGTAAGGAGCCAAGACGTCAATTTTTCGTTGTGAATTCATCGTATGATTCTGGAGCAGAGGGAAGTTCCGATGGCCACGCGGTGGTTTGCCGTTCGAAAATGTTAAGTAGTTGGTGATTAATGACACGGATAGACTGGGAGTTCGCGTCTTGTCTTAGGGGTGATGCCCTTGCAAAAAAGCAAGTAGCTTGGATGTTATGTGCGTACGCGGACGCCACATGTCCGAACTTCTAGGCCTTGAGCACTGGTCAAAGCTGTTCCAAGACACTTTCAGGCCATGCAAAATCTTCCTGTGTGAAATAGTCCGTGACAACGTCCGCGAAATAAGCCATGTCTTGCTCCAACTCCCACGTTGGGGAGACGCGGTCTTTCCACTTGACGGCAAGATAGCATTGCCCGTTGCTCAACTCACAATGTCCTACGATAGTTTGAAGTTTGTATTCTGGCTCCGTCAAACTGAAGCGTGATGGCTGAATCCAGTCCTGCCACATCCTGAATCCTGCTCCATCGTTGAATACCCAGAGAAGGCATTCGGTACTCGGCCAGTCCCAAGACTCGCCGTCCTGAGTCTCTGCACGAACACCGTAAAAGGTCCAGCCATCCACTTCGGTGGTAACAAGAACTTCCATTAAAATGACATGAGCCGACCAAGGAGTTTCTATTGACACCCCTTTGTCAAGGCTTCGCGGATGGACTGGGACTATCATCATCCTTAATTGCACATGCACAACTTGGCTATGGTTTAAAACGTGGTGAAGATGGCGAGCCAATAGAATGGTTATACGGAGCCTCAGGTTAAAGAGTGTGAGGGATGAGTCGGGACGTGCTATATATAGGATTTTTTTCATACCCCCAATTACCCTGCAATGGCAGAGGAAAATGGAATATCTACGGGTTGACTGCGGTGGGCAACTTCGGCCCTCCAACAACGGTGAAGGTCCAAGATGGCTTCGCTTGAGGCTAGACCGATCGTAGGTTGGTGTAGATACAGAGCGAGAGTAATTTTACTCCAAAGGATCCATCTAACGAAGGCCGGAGCAAAGAGACAGAAAGGATGGGTTCCTCATAGTGGTCGGACAAACCCCGACAGGGAAGTCCAGAAATGTAGGGTGTTCTATGAAGGGGGGGGAGAGACTGAAGAACATCGTCCAAAAGCTTTCAATGAAAGGGGATGAACACATTAGAATTAATGTGTGACTCCGCTAGTCGACTACTCGTGACAGGAATCAAACATCCGGCTGCAGTGATTCCAATATCGGCCCTCGGAGCGGTAGAGGTAGTGCATCTGATATTCGTACCCGAGCTTCAATATGACAATGCTTGACGATGGCCTTATACAACGTTGCCGCTGTCATTGCACATGGGTAGAGTAACGAATGACAGGATGGTATCAGTGTAGCTCACAAGCGACGCCAAATCGGCAATGAACACAGAGGGCATGGATAGGTATGGGTGAGAAGAGGCGAGGTTGAGAACGGCGTGGTCGTATTCATCCACGCGAACTCCAAGCCTCAGTTTGGAGGCAAAAAGCGAACGGAATCGGTCATCTTCTCCTTGGCATTGTAAGGTCACAAAACGGGGAAAGGTCTGGAGAGCACACTGATTCAAATAGACTATGCCTTAAAATATTATCAATTACTTATATTAATCCATGCCACCTATTATTATATATTGTAGTGTTAATAGCTGCCCGTAGGACAAAGGTAGACCGTCGGTGAATGGAGATGAACACCTCGACTTCAGCCATGAGTTTGCCTCTGCCGCGTGGTCGAAAGTTGATGAACGGAGACCGTGTAGGACAAGAGGTACTGTAGCAAACTGCATATCACAATAGATGAAAAGGGCAAAAAATTAAATCCGAAAAATGAATTGGTTATGCGATTCAACGAGTCAACTCACCAACGGGCGTACTACGTACAAGTGTGTAAAACTCACTTGCTCGGCTAGTTCACACGCACCCTGGAATGGTTGGGTTGTTGATTTATGAGCTGATCAATTGACTAGGCGGTGAGTGCTAGGTATGTGCGCTACGGGCTGCCGGATGGCAACGGCAGATGATGCCTGGCACACCCCGAACACGAACGATCTTCCGTCCACTTGTGTCGTGCTGGAGGGACGCTTTGCTGGTCAAGCGTTGGCGGGACAATCTTGATATAGTTCCATCTTCGCTGTAAATGCATCTAATTGATCATTTCGACGTGACAAAATTTAGTTGAGCGAAAATGGATTGTGCAGTCAATCAAATGCTACCTAGTCCCTTGACACCACAAGCTTTGGTCTGTGTGATGAGGTAGGCTCATATAGAAGGGCTGTAACCTACATCGTTGCCACAGAACTAGACACCTCAATGTCAACTTTTTTTGTGATTACGGCCTTACATTGTACGGATTTAAGAGTCGGGCGTTTCTCTGCACACACCGATGTCCAGTTCCCGCTTCTCGTGATGTTCTGACGAGCAGCTGCACTCATCGGTACACGAGGTTGATTTTCAAGAAATGCCCGTTCCCGAAAGTCACTCGGTGCAACGTCATTATCATCCCGGGTATCTTTGTCCCTGAGTCGTATGGACGTGAGAAATGGGGGATAAAGCGGCCGCAACTTCGGCCGTATCCAGCCCCATACCATGGGGATACTAGAGGTGACAACTGCCACGAAAGATTCACGAACTGCCCAGGATGCCGCTTGTTGAGGGCCCGTATTAGGATTCTGATTTCACATCCGTCGGTTTAGTCAAGACTGCGTAGTTCATGGTAAAGGAAACGAGGACGAACCTTGAGAATGAGAACGCATCGGAGAATACCAGCGACCATGACAAAGACGCCGCCTGAGAAAAGAAGCAAAAGTACGAGTTTCTTGAATTTTGGGACATTTGCTTTCCAAAGAACTGGGATAGGAATGGCCATCAGGTAGATGTCTGTGACAATATTGAGAGTGACGACGAGAAAGATGAGCAACTTTGAGGAGGCAGGCTGGCAGAGGTCTTTGAAAACGAGTGTTAGCAAACGTAGGTGTTCTGGCGGAAAAGAGGAACAGCTAACTAACTTCCGGGGTCCGGGTCTATTTGCCAAAGGTTGTGGAATGGCTGGCATCCGCAGAAAATGGAAGCTATGATGGCAATGTACGTAACGGCGATGAGGACAAACCCTACGTTAATGCGAGCCCGGTACGCGCTCAGGCCATCCTGAACATCAAAGTGTCAGCCTTTTCGAGATTTTTTTCGGCAATGGTTAAGGTTGCTTGCCGTCAGTCGGATATAGAATGCACACATGGCGCTCTTGATAAGCCAGAGAACGGACGCATACACGGCCCAGCCTGCGATCTGGATCTTTGATCCGTTGACTCTTGATGATTTCTTGGTGTTAGCCCGTCACACTATTGAAGAGCACCTGATTTGGTCGCGTCGGGATTGTACGTGCCTCCACTTGTATTCTTCGCTGCTCGGTGATAACGCGGCACGTTGTTCGTCAGTCATCGCGTTGTTGGCGAGACCGTAGAATCGTGCCCCAACCGTGTATGCGAGTACTATCTCCGTCGTGTACGGCACAATGACGAGTAGCATAAGGTAGTCGTCGACCTTTAAGTTCCGTATGCCCTCCTGCTTAGCTCGAGCGTATGTTCGGAAGCCGATGACGACAATACCAAGTGCAAGAAGAGTAAAAGCTTCTGCCGCGAAGGAATGCAGTGCAGCCATGACACGCAAGATCTGGGGCAAAAACTAAAGGCAATGGTAGAAAAGTGCGGGGGCAAGATGATCGTATCACAGGCGATACCCACTGGGGTATTGTGATCCTTTTGAACAAGTCTCCAACGGTGGCTCAGAGCTGATTTGAGTGCCTCCTTTTCCCAACGGAAACGGTGCCTAACTAGTCGAATAAAGATGTAAAGTCGTTTAATGCATGTCGCTCTGTGGTATTTTCCACCGTTTCTTGCCAATCGTTGATTTACAGGCCATGTGGGTGGCGGAGGAAACGGTCAAAGTTGGCCCAGGAATGTGTACATTGCGGCTCATAGGTAATCGGTTTGTAACAGGTTGACCAACAATCTAAAGAGTCAACCAGCCTTATGGACATTAAGTAGCCGTCGTATGTTTACATGGAAGGGACGCACTCAAGCGTAACAGCAGCTGGTTCTTATTCTCCTCTAGACATGCTGTAGCCTCCGCCCAGCATCGATCACCAAACTCAGGGCGCAACTCCAATCAGACCTTTTACGACTCCAAGTTTGTACGGTCTATTTGGCCCATATGGTCATCTCGATTCAGTTTGTGATGTGCCAATTTGCTGCAAATGCTCCGCACACCAGCGCCGTCTATATCAGACAGCGTTCGTTACCTAGTCGTGAGGCAACCATGCTGACAAAATAGCCGAGATCGACCTCTGCGTTAGCCGCACTGGATGCTGTGAGAGCCTATACATGCCAAATGACTAATTGTTTAGGCAGTCTATTAGCCAACCCTTGATCCTGAATGCGACAAATGTGTCAATGGGTGCCGCCGGGAGATGAGGCGTCGTATTACCTGGCCTGATAGTCTTTATCTGTGGACCCATGTCGATGAACATGGGTTTGTAGTTTAGTCTAGATTCGTCATCTAAATCGTAATTTTTAATTTTTCCTTGCATCGTCTATTTTTGGGCAGAAGTAGCTCGTGCACATCGCTTCATGCGCCATGCGTTGTACCGTCTTTGTAGGGCCTCAGCGGCGACATTAGTTGCGCTGGCATCTAGTGGGTGGAATTTGCCTCAAAATGATCCACTTTCATGAGCTCAAGTCATGCGAAAATAATGCTCAGTGAGAATGGCAATTGATGGGGTTTTCGGTGATGCAACATCGTATTTCTGCCCACAATCTTGTTTTGGGCCGTTATCTGACTACTTTTCGGCACTTACAGCACCCGGGCCTCACAGCAAGCGCCTTGTCATGGAAGAAAGTTTGCTGTTTGTCCGATAGAAACTAGACCTGAAATTGACTGTAAGCCACGCCTACGAGGGGGAAACTGAGACTCAGCTATAAAAGTGCCTTATATTGATTGACCTTTGCCCCGCCTGCTCCTTGGATCAGCCTCAAGCCATGACCCATATCTTGCTACAATGGAGCTACACTTCAACACCGCGTTTGTGTACGCGTTGGGATTAAGCGGTTTAGTTATCGCAATGGCTCTACGTCCGTTTATCCTGGGAGTTGTACGATTACTATTTCCGCCAATATTCACAATTGTCTGGAAACTTCCACCGTTTACGCGACTGGCAAGGAGAACATCAGACTGGGTAACGGGACACCTCATCTATCGCAGTTTTTTTCGCAGTAGGAGCAGCGTGGACATCTACAGCCGGGCTCATGCCATGCTCTTTGCTTCGTGTTTTGCGGCAAACCTTTGCTGCATTTTCTTCCAAGTGCAGAGCTGGTCAGAAGCGTGCTCTCGAGCAGGTACGCTGGCGATGATCAACATGCTTTTGCTCTATGTTGGCCCGTGTTTCGGCTTCGTAGCTGACCTCTTGCGCCTCCCTCTTCGAATTTACCACCAGGTACATGCCAGTGCGGGCTATATGGTGGGAATATTAGCCAGTTTCCACGCTGCCGGAACAGTGGTAACCAAAGGAGGCTTTGCGGTGAACAATATTCGCAATCTCTTGGCTGTTCTTGTAAAACACTTTTCTGCATCATCAGCCGTAGTAGAGTACTAACTTTTGGTAGGCTATGGGTGGAATTTGTCTCCTGCTGATGCCCATCTCCTTCATTTCCAGGATATTGCCGTACGAGTTCCTGCTGTTCATTCACCGAACGACGTCGCTGCTGTTGGGCTATGCAATATGGCGCCACTTGCCTAATAAGGAGCTTTTCCCCCGACTTTATCTATACATCATTGGCGGGGTCTTCTTCATAGCCCTGACAGTTCAAATGGGGATCGCTCTGTACAGAAGTCGTTGTCGGTTTCACTTAGCCGACCTGTCTTGGAGTAGCAAACCCATCATCCAAGTACTTGTCCGCCTTCAAAGTCGACTAAAGGTTGAGCCTGGGCAATACATCAACTTATGGATCCCCTCCAGCTTGCTCTCAACACTGCAAATCCACCCATTCACCGTTGCCTCTTGGTCTCCAGATGCCGCGGAAACACTGGTCGTCTTCGCCGAAATACGCAAAGGTTTCACTAGCAGCCTACGTAATAAGGTGAGATTTGGCGACTCGCAGAGTTTTGCAATGTTTACAGGGCCCCATGGCTCAAGACTTCCTGTTGATAAATATGATCACGTTCTGCTGATCGCCACAGACCTTGGCATCGTAGCTCTTCTGCCGTATTTGCAATGGTTAACTCACGCACACCACGCTCATCAATTAGAAGAAGGGACAAATAGATTCAAGCCATGTAGGAGTATACACCTTATTTGGCACTTGCACGACTGGGGTAAGTAATCAGTTCTCGGCGTTTACCCCTTCTAAATTGACGATTCACAGATGTCTTCGTGGCGGTGTCCTACTTTTTGAACGTGGCTTTAGCAGAAGATGAGCTAAGAGCATCAAATGCCTGCAAGATATGCGGCACGGAGCACCGATCCATTATCAAATTAACCGTTTATGGGGGGAAAGCCACTATCGGTCAGGATGAGGGCCACGGTGCTGCTAATGCTAGAAAGCTTGCGAATAGTGTAAGAGGAGATATCCATTGGGAACCGATAGACTTACCATCAATACTTGATGAGGAACTATCATCAATACTGGATGACGAAACCGTGACTGAAGTTACTCGCGATGTTTCTAGGAAACCGTGCGCTGTCGCTGGTAAGTCAGCTAGAAAAATCACCGGGCCAAGCTGACCATCGAGATAGCGTCTGTTTCACGGAAGTTCAGGGATCAGCTTACGGATGCTGCGAGAGCAAAGTTGCCTCACATCGACCTCATGTTTACTGAGTATCAGCCTTAGGGCGGTATCACCCTATAACTTCGTGGAGAAGAGGGCCGGACTGGGTGTGTCGTGGGATCTCAAGAGTACAGTTGAATGCTCAGGAAATTCCTGCCTTTGCGCTTGCTACATAAGCCATCTTGGGGATTCAATGGAGCTCAGCAGTACATAAGCCCAAGACTGATATGTCATTTTGGTGCTCCTCTGGTAACTAGTTCAATTTGGTTGTCCTATTTTAGCCGTGCCCGTACTTTAAGCCCGTACTGAAAAGCGTAGGCGAGTTGAATGCTGAATACAAATAGACACACAGGAGGTAAAAGAAGAAGATGCTAAAACCAGAAACAAAATGGCTACCTTATAACAGGACCTAGACCCCTACCCCAAACCGCATTTTAAGTGCAGAGCAATATGCTAGACGAATGAACAGGCCTAGGTTATTCCACCGACGCCGACTGAGGGATTGGTTAATCCACGTCCGTCGCTTCCGAAAATGTTACCAGCCATCTCGTGGTACAGCGAACTAAATGTAAAAACATTTCGAGTGAATGTGGCTCGCCGGCTTTTGCCAAGAGTGGATGCTTCATACAAATTACCTTGTGTTCAGAGGATGAAGACTTTGCTTACCCGAGAGATTCGCTCCATATGGCTTTGTCTAATGAAGTTGACCATGGATTTCGCTGCTATGTCCTTTGTCGAATTTTTTAGCTCCTTTGTTAGCTCAAAGAAATCGGCCACGTCCTTGGGAGGCGTCCAAATGCCGTAACTAAATTCATCGGGATATACTTTCTCCTCGCGACCGGCTATCAGCTGCGCCGTCAACAAGCAGAGGCCCTCGCTGAGATTGTGGGATGAACGTTGGCTACAGTGTTGTTGTCCCCCTGAAGCAGTTAGCCCAGTTGCCACGTAGAATTCGTGTCAGGGTAGTTCACAGATCTTCACGTGTCCCCCATGATCAATCAATACGTTCGAACACGTCAATTCCGGGTGGCCCCAATCGTGCTGTTCCAGGTACAACAGGCCATTTGCGACCTATGCCTATTATAATCAACTCTGGTAGAAGTATATAGTTAGAAACTGACCTGTTTCAGAATGCATGCTAGTTCTGACTCATCCAAACGCCTATTGGCAACCACTTCAGAAAGGGAAATTGGAACAAACTCAAAGGCAATCGTAAAGTCATCCCCTTCCCCATAGACTGCGAGAGCCTTGACGAAGTTTTCATGCTTGATGGATTGTACCATAGCCACTTCATCCCGGGAGTTGGGACCGGAAAGTTTCCAAAGCAGCGCACCTTGCGTGTTCTTCGTAGATGTGGCGAGTCTTTTCTGCACTGCGGCTATATTCTTATGAAAGCCTAGAGAGATGCGAAAACATTCTCGATATTGTTCCCGTGGTGACATCCCATCGACCTTATCTAATGGTCGCGCACGAATTGCACCCCCGCCACCAGTGAATGCGTTCTCCGGCTTGAAAGGTGGTCGTGCTTCCTCCCTTATCACTTCCGTAGGGGGCAGGTTTTTGGTTATAGAAGGCGCCCCGCGCCGCGATGGAGCCTCTGCAATAGATGCTAGCTTCGCAGCGGATGGCGAAATTACGAATCGTGTCCGGCGCTTTCCGTCTTCGGAGCTCATTGTGTGGTGATTCTTTGGCTGTCAAGAGACCTTGTGCGTAACGAGGAGTAATAAAGAATAGTGGGCTTCATATATACGGCTAAAACTGGCCATTCGATGTCGCTTTTAATGAATAGAGGCACCTCTTGCTCTGTCGGAAGCTGGCCCTCCTTGTGTGTCCAAGTTCAGTCACCTTCGATGGTCTAGATGTGGTCTTTCCTTCTTCGGTGTTTTCCCAGCCCATTTGGTTCCCAGTTTCTGCTTCATCATACATTGAAAGCTGGCTGCTGAATACATTGCTCACTCCTCCTTATTTCTTTTCTTCGCTCTGGTTTACCTGCTCTGCTAGAGCAACATTGGCCCCCGCCCGGATGGAGCAACTCAATGGTGAGAAAGAGCAGAAATTCCTGGGTATAGCCGTCATTAGTTTCAATGCCCTCGATTTCTCTTCTTGTAGAGAGGGAATCCTCGGCGGCGACGAGCCCGACTGGGACTATGTTGATCGCTTGAAGGAGACGATCCGAAGTGGATGTACCTGGTGCCCAAGTCAAATCCCCGCCTTGATCGACCGCCGCCAATTTGAAGAAGCTCTTCAACGTAAAAGGATTGATGGAGATACGCTCAACTTCGATGCGGGTATCCGTGTTGAGTGCCTTGGAGGGTTGCACGAATATCTTGCCGCCGATGCGGTACTAGCAAACGAGCACAAGCGCTGGCGCATTTGGCTTTACTCATCAGGTATGCCTCTTTCGCCGGGTTTAATTCGGGAGCTGATATGATGGCGCCAGATCTTAGCGAAGACGCGAAGATTGACTTAATCGATGAACATATAAACACGAGGCAGGTCAGCGATGCAGAGTTCTTCTATAGAATCAGCCTACATTGGCGGCATCACAGACACAATATTCCACCACCTCCCAACAAGTGGCTGGCTGCCCTAGCTCGGAGATCGAAGGGAAAAGCGGCAGAGATCAAGCGACTTTTGAGCGACAGTGATCCCTTTATGGTGATCTTCGAAATGTTTCACGACGTTCCTGCGTTGTTTTGGGGTTTCAGGATTGGGCAGGTGGGCAAGATGAAATCCTTACTATGCAGGCCAGTAAGTTTCTAACACTCCTAAGCTACTCGGCGCGACTGACAACCAGGAATTGCTGTCTTATTTACTGCGAATAAAATCATTCTGGTCCAGCATATGTTTGGCAGACCAAAATCAAATCAAGAACATTGATGTGGCGACAGTAAAAAATTGTACCGGCAAGGCCCCAGGAGCCAGTAAGGAGCATAAGAAGGTACTTCAAGGTCTCTTCGATAGCCGAACGATACTAGGAAAGTTCAGCGATGAACAGCGGGACATGATTTGGGAAGGATTGTGCAAGGCTACCGAGGATCGATTGGTGCCGACATTGGAAGGTTTCTTTGGAAATCTCGAGTATTTAAGACAAGTTACCGGCTGCTTGAGGAGGCTTATCGATATTAAAGAGAGCTCGCCGCAAGTTGGCCGCGTTTGCTTATCTCAGGAGGTCATGGGAGACCAAACCGCGGTAAGAGGATTTGTCGAAAATTGCGGAAACTCGCTGCGGAACGGCTTCTCTGGGAAATTTCGAAAAAGTACGGAAGACCAATGCTTGCTCCAAGTATCCGGGGACCGCTACAAGCTGGTTCGAAACGAAGACGTTAGCCAGTTCGAACTAGCCTACAGACATCTCTTGCTCTTCGCCTTCCGCGAGTTCCCAGCCATGCCGCGGCAAGCAAAAAAGAAACTAGCTGGAGCAGAAAACACTACGGATCCAGTGGTCCTGTTCAAATTTGCCATACTAGCTCATAAGCTTGGCGTTCGATCTGACATGATTGGCGACATCCTTCGCCAAAGACCCCAAGCTCCGGTGTTCGAACAGCCAGATAATCGCAGTCGTCCAGGTATACTTTCTGAGCCTGCCGTTTATGGAAAGCCTACACCTTGCGACCTGACCCAATACAAAGATTCCATCTTTCTTCCCAACTTGCACGGGCCTGCCACCGGGCAAAAGTTGGACTTTGACTATTTCTTTGTCCAGCGCTCACTCTACCTTGACTTAATGCATCTCTTCCCACTTAATGGCATCGAAAAGTTGTTAAGCTCTGCCGTTTCCGAAATTGAGTATCACCTCCTTGGCGGTGACTTTCAGTCAACCGCAGAACATGCGGGCGTACAGGAAGTTGAGCGGACACTATCACAGCTGCAGGAAGAGGCCAGGAGGTTGAAGAGCAACATAGAAGGTCAAGAAGCGGAAAAGCGCGTCCTTGAGTTGAAAGTTGAATCACTTCGTCGGCAGGTGGAACAGGAAGGGAAGAAGCTCGAGAGCACCAGAAGAGAAGCTGAATCAGAGCTCAGAGATCTCACCGGGACGCGACAAAGCAGAATCCAGCGAGGTGACCAAGAGGTAACACTGTTGGAAAGCAGGAAACAAGACCTCGAATCCGAGATTCGCCAACTGACCCAACAAGCCAAGGAGTTGGTTAGTTAATCATCGGCAGAGATGTCCTTATTGCTGACCACTTACCGATAGAGAAGAAGAGCTCATGTTCACGGAATCACTACATTAGGGAGTCAAGCCTTAGCGTCAGAGATTGTACAGGTAAAAGAAGAAGACAATCAGAGGAGCGGACGCTAATTTTCGCAGGATGAATCCGCTTCCAGCGACAACAATCAGACTCACACTGGCCCTTTGTCGTCTCAGCCATGTCAGGTTGGCCCTAATGAAGATAGGTTGGCGGCTCAGGTTCAGGTCAAGAGTGGAAAGGGGCCAATTGAATACTTGGATATTAATATGACTGAGAAGGAACTAAAAGCGTACCTGGTTGAGTGTCAAAGGAAGGGTTACAAGCTATTTGATGGGCGTGACGGGGTACTTACGCCTGATTCATGTTTCGGGGTGCTCAAGAGCGAGTTGCCACAACAACCCATCCTGGTTTTGAAACCAGAATTCGAGGTTGGCAAGGCAAGTATTCCTCTCAAGCGTCGCTCCGCAGACAAAGACTATCCGGCAGAGGTTGCCGGTCAACGAAACCAAACAAGGCAAGCGGAAAAGAGGCAGAGATAAGCATAGAACCAACGAGGGCAAAAAAAGAAAAGAGGACAAAAGAAGCAAGTAAACTGGCGAAAGAAACGACTTCGTAACAAAGTAGAAGTGACATACATGAGCTGACGAGCTGGTAGAGTGAGCTGATAACCCAAGTGCGCCATCATACATGGGCTAGCATATGAAGTGTCTCTGCATATATGGGCTGACACAAAGAGAGCGCCAGCACACTCAACATGCTACTATATATGAGCTAACATAGAGGGCATGCCA
>JABCKC010000507.1:0-32039 GCA_013186395.1 Fusarium papillatum | reverse complement strand
GTGATGCATCGTGAGGTTGAATTGTGTGAGGTCAAATTAAGCGTGTAAGGTTACGCCATGTGATGGATGGCAGTGAAACATGGCTTACTCTCGTCTCGTGGTAGGTAGGATCGTCAAGTACCAAGACTTTGCTGACGGATGACGATACTTGGCAAATACTTGGGCTGACGATACTTGATACTTGTGGGCTTTGAAGTTTATTACGTTGCATTTGTCGTTACTTACGAAGCTATCGTGGTGTCTAACGTAAACACCCAAATCTCACTGATGGGGCGCTAATTTTGCCAGGGTCTGACCATTATGCAGACCGACTGGCGACGGTGTCCTAAGAGGCGAATATCTTGGTCTTTAGGCAGAAGGTGTCTCTTTCATTTATTCCTCTGAGGTGATCAAGATCAAAGATATCGCAGCATGGCTAAATGGACACTCTGGCTGGTGGGCTTTGCGACTTTGTCGACCGCATCAATCACGGTTCAAGTGTCAGACGTTGAGCCTATTCCTCTCCGAACAGAAGGCATCGCCAAGTCTGTAGACGATCTCTTTCGTCGCAGCTGTCCTGAAGAAGTCAACAAAAACTCCGAAGATCCTCAACACTCGCTCCTCTTGTCGTCATTCAGCAACCTCGAGAACACGTACCCCTCTTCAGATGGCTTCATCCGCGGGGCAATCGATGCATGGGCGCATCATCAACATCTCCAACTTCGCCCCGATGAAGTTTGGTTTGAGATTCTCGCGCAACTCAACTTTTACATGGGTGCGCACGCTGAGGATCTAAGGGACTTGTTTGTCTCGCATGCAAAGAAAGAGGAGATTCTTGTTAAAGAGGTTTCGTGGGAGGCCATTATCGCTGGTTTTGGAGGTGAGATTCAGAAGAGGGTCAAGACGGAGTGGCTGCTTGATTGGGTCATGCCTGGGTTCAGCACTACTACGAAGGACGATGAAGTCACTGCTACGGTCTTGATGATGGGGTTGATGCAGTATTTCTTTGAGTTTAGTGGTATGATTGTCTGTGGGATACCCAGTGTTACGCTTCTGGGTGAGAGAGAGGATTGGGTTATGTTGCTTGACAAGATTGATCACCTCAAAGATTTCGGTCAAGAGCCTGCTCGATTTGCAAAGAACTTGCGTCCTATCCTTACTCGGTTCGTTGGAACTTGGGATCATCCGGAGAGCGAGGAGACAAAGTCTTTCTGGGAACAGATTGTGAGGGCGAAGAAAAAGTTTTCTTGTGGTGCGGGTGCTGTGGAATGGGATGTTTCGGGATGGATTACTGGGTTTCTTCATTTTGAACGGTCTGGAGTGCCGAGGATTGATCCGAATGAAGAGGTTTGGGTTGGGAAGAATTCAGTTGTTTTGGATGGTGTTGTTTACGAACCTGAGGCGATGGAGAGCATTACGATTGGGTATGCCAAGGCACCGCTCAAGATGGTTGATCATCCGACTCCAGGGACAGATACGATGGCGTATCTCCTCGCTGGGAATGTGGGAGTTGAGAGGAAAGAAGAGGAGGGAAGAGTTATGGCAAGGCCTGTCAGTGGATGGTTCATGTATACACCTGCAGACGCCAACTCCACAGCTGGACCTTTATTCGGGAATCGCAGGGAGTTGGAAGTCATCGCAGAGGGGATGGACACATGTAAAGGCACCAAAGTCGAGAGACCAGATCTGTAGAAGGAGATTTGGTTGATCAAGCTATGTACAGGTTCAAGTCCACCGGGAAACTACCGAGGTCATGCAATAACAATTGTTTTCATTTAGAACTGTGTTTTCCTGCTTAGCAGCAGTATCCGGGGATGGCACCGACTGTATCGCCTAGGAAGCCCCAGGGTGGATTACAGCCTGTTCCACCGCCCTGCTTGTTTTCCTTGTTGAAGAGGTAGTATTTGCC
Organism: Fusarium papillatum; assembly: GCA_013186395.1. NCBI lineage: Eukaryota > Fungi > Ascomycota > Sordariomycetes > Hypocreales > Nectriaceae > Fusarium > Fusarium papillatum. Next base: position 30,151 of record JABCKC010000507.1, on the reverse strand, counting down.
TAGAGAGTTAGTTGAAGTTGAGTGTGAGGGGGTTTGAACTTACCGTCGAGACAGCGACACATGCTTGGGACGCAGCAGCCTGGGGCTTGACTGGGAATTGTTAGAAGGTGTATGAAGTTGAGGTGGATGGACTTACTAGGGCTTGCAGCCGCTGTCGGGGTCGATAGGTTCGACGATGACTGATGCGGCGTCAATGGGCTCGATGACGGGCAAGGGGGGAGGAATGGCGAGGCCGAGATGGCCGAGGAAGATGATGGAGGCAAAGATAGCGACCTTCATGGTGTTCAATGTAGTTGACTTGAGTTTGACTTGATGCTTGTAGTTATTTTGAGTGGTGCTTGAGTTGCGGAAAAGGCGGCATCGTGGATAGATATACTTCTCTCAATGACTTATTTTTAATTCTTCGAGATAATTATATCTCATCCTTTCAACAAGATAGCCTACGAGTCCCCATGACCCCAAAGCTCAAAGCACGCCCACTCAAAGAAGCACATTCCAAGTCTTTCTTTCACACAGACACACCCTCCCTGCAGACAGGTTTTAAAAACGGAAACACCTCTCCAGCTTCTTTGTCCACGCTCCAATTCTCAGGCGTGCTAATGTGTTTCTCAAATACTGAGCTCAGACGGTAACTGCGGCCGTCTTCGCATAGCTCAAGGATTGACCTCGGGTCGTTGTGTGGCCAGTTTACGTTTAGGGACTTTGCTACTAGCGCGCGGTATTCGTTGAAGCGGGACCAGTCCATGGTTTGGATTATTGCGTCGCGGACTTGAGGCCTGTTGATGTTAGTGGTTGCTGTTTTATGCTGACCCATATGTTCAGTCAAAGGACTTACCAGATTATTACGTCGATCCATGCTGGATGCGGCACACTCGTTTGGAGTTTGGTAGGTCGTATAAAGGCCGGAAGTTGCTCATAGCTTTCTTTTGTCCGACAGATGTACCAACGCAGTAGGTGTGAGAGAATGAACAGGAAGCCAACGCGTGGGAGGAGTGATTGCAAGGGTGAACGTTGGACCTGTGCTGCTGCAGCGTCTGAGATGGAACAACTCTGTGCATCTGGAGGTTTCCCTGCTCTAAAGAGGGAAGAGATGCTCGGGAAGGGAGCTGTTGTTTGACGGAGACCGTGACGACGGAATGTATCGGTTGTTGTGAGTATCACGACGTCGAGTTGGGTTGTTGCTGAAAGCAGGAGGGGGATCGATTTCCAAGCTGGAGGGGATTGGGACATGTTGATGTTGAAGTGGTTGGACCAGGGGAGTGGTCTTGATGGTGATCCTAGGGGTTGGGTATAGTTGTATACTGGTGTTGGTGGTATGTCGAGATCCCAGGATGTATCTGAGAGACTTGAGTCAAGAGGAGGTAGGTCAAAGTCGGTGTATGAACCTAGACTTGGATCATACTCCAGTGAAGGAAGAGTTCCATACTGGAGACCATCTTCCTTATCCTCAATCCACTCAACACCACCCTTCTCTTCCGTTGCAGGCGGAAGTAATCTCAACGCAGTAAAAGTATCCGACCAATTCTTCTCCCTTGCCTGCGACCCCTGCAGTTCTCGTCTTGTGTTCTCGAGCTCTTTTGTCAACGCTTCAACTTGTCGCTGTAGCTGCTCGAGCTTGGTCTTGCGCTTTGCGCGACAGTAGCGTTGGTTCTCACGGTCGATGGAACGCTTGCTCTCTATTTGTGAGGGTGTCATGTTTGCGACGCGACGGCTTGCGTTTGCTAGCTCGCGCTTTGAGTAGTCTACCGGCATGTCGGGGGGAAGATCTTCAAGATTGTGGAGTTAAAGGATCGTATGTTTCAAATCTAGAACTTTTTTTTCGTTATGGGGAACGAGTAATGGGGCCATTCAATTCATGGGTAAATGTCATGAGGTCGAGAGGCTCGTTAAATGGGGAGTTTGGGCTATTGCGAGAGAGGGGATGACGATTGCGTCAGCCTGTGCCCAGGGAAAAGACGCCATATTGATTCGATGTTATTCGCCTTTTCGGCTCCGGAACGTCGGCATGGGGGTGTTCTTGATGTGATTGCGTATAAAGCTAATGCAGTCGCTTATCTTGAGGATCTTGGGAGGTGTCGTTCGGGTGTTGATGCTGGTGTTGATGCTGGCTGGTGTTTGGATCGAGAGCGGTTTCACGTGATCGTTGGCAGAGTGGAAGGATTATAGATTGTGATAATGCTCATCTAATAATGCTTTGGGAATTATTTAGTTTTTATCAAGGCCAAGGCATTCATGGACAGACCTTTGCCAAGTCTATTCTTAGTATTGACCCCCGTTTGTCGGTCGGCGAGGCCACTTTTGATCGAGTTGCCCAAGCCGTCCTCACAAGTTGACAGCGTTTATCGCCGTATTAGGTCTTGCCGTTTGTTTAGATAAAAGAATTTGCCCTGTTGGGCTAATAAATCCATTGCTATTCTCCTCATGGGGCACTGACTTGGAAATCTTCCTGTCTTGGCCATGCTATTCTGCCTACTTGAGCCGTTGGTATTGAGGATCAATCGGGCACTGACAATGGCCGTAGCGAACTGGCAACACAATAGGCAGCAAACGTCCAAAATTTTGTGCATTTAAAGACTTCTTGACTTTTTTTCCGTACGATTTTGTTTCTTCTTCTTCATCACCACCAACCATCTCCCTTCTACTGCCCTCACCACCCCAACTCTGGTTAACACCATGGACCAAGAACGAACTGCCAGGTACGCGACCTATCGACCCATCCTGATGGTCCATGGTATTAAGCACGAAGGTGCTATTTACCCACCGGACCATCCACTCCCTGGCGTGGAAGAACGACAAGCCATCTGGACCGGCGCGGGCGTTGTCCCAACCAACAACCCCTTCGAGATCAACCTTCCTGGAGACTTTGACTTCGGGAGGTACGTCTGGGGCCCGAACGGAGCTGGATGGGAGGCGGTGACCAGGATCGCCCAGAGCTGGCACGAGCAGCTGTCCTTTGCTTGGGCGTACGAGGACCCTATCCCCAACGGCACGCCATTCATCGGTGAAGTTCCCGATGAAGAATTGGCCAGAGTCCCTCGTGTCCTGGCGCTGGGCTATACCAATGGCCCAGACGACGATTTCGCCATCCGAGACCAAGAGATATGGGCCTTTTGGGGCATGGTCTGTATTTGGTGGCACAAGTTTTGCCACGGCAAGCAAATCCCCCTCCTGAAGTATCTCGAGGACTAGGACACCAATCGAGAGTACTCTGTGGTTGGGGAAATGCCTTTGACCGAGTTTTACCCTTATGTCGCTTCGCTACAGCCATTGTGAGTTGAACACAGCATCTGAATAGAATAGAACTGACGTGTTGTTATCTAGGCCATCGACTACTGAGAGCACGTCAACCACGTCGAGCGATCAGAGCGAGGAAGAAAGTGATGACTACTCGACGGCGGAGGAGTAACGGAAGTTGGTAGATGGATCGGGCGTCTGGCCATGTTTGGGATTCCCTGATGAGGTAGAGGGGCTTCTTCAGGTTGAAGGATAGTGATTTGGCCGTGGTTGTCTCGGACTGAAGCGAGGTTGCATCGTGATGGTCACGATGATTGCTGGATGGATTCCGCCTCGAAGGTTCCTTGAATCCATTGTCACACATTACGACATGCACATGCAGAAAACCGGTGCTTAGGGTAGAGGTGGAGTGGAACAAGGCCAAGTGTACCTGTGTCTACTAGGACAGCTGCCGATAGGGACGACACTACGGCGGTCTTTGTGATCGCGTACCCGTCGCCGGCTTTACCTTGGCCCGAATTCATTTATGTTTACAGCTTTTCCAGTGCCTCATCTCAGAAGTACCTTCGATGTTGATTGACACTCTTCTGTTCCTCGCATATTACGGTCGCTTCCAACGACGAATGAGTCCATCGCAACACTCAAACAGCCCTCATCCTGATCCAGAGCTAAAGAGTATTTGGCCGCCCAGGCTGTATGCCATCGAATCTGTCCCGTTTCCTCCCTACTTGTCGTCCCTGGAGCCTGGAGACGGCGAAATTCCGCATGTGATCGACAAGGCCATGTCCCCTGTCGGCAGGTGGGTTATCCGTCCCTTTACCTTGCTAGATCCATGATCATATCGGTAGGGCCTTGTGCCATGGTTCGGAAGTCGGGCCTGACGAGGTCGATCTTGGGAGTCAAGGGACGAGGCTGTCCTGTGCGTTCTGGTCACGCTCTTTGATCTCAACCACCAGCTGTTCACTGCCAACATTACCTGCCTCTACAGTCACAAAACACGATTCCGTATCAAACTCTCCTTCTCAATTCAATTATCGCATAAACCCTACACCTTCATCCGCCCTTCGTCTCATCCAAATGACATGTCGCAATTGACTTTGGCCAAGAGGGACCCTTGTTTCGCTTGGCAACCCTTGCTACGTAATGCGTCGAGGCTTGGCCAGTCGGCAAAACCCGACCGGATCCATAATTAGGACACTCGTGAATTGTCCCAATAGGTGGAGGATAGTTTACAGTTGGAATGGTCCGTTCAGAGTCCGGCCGAGACGAGACGGGGACCACCTGATGGACGTCGGACGACGGGGAGCAGGGCTGTTGATGCAGGAACAGAACCATCATGATGTAGTTATTTCCGTAGAGACGGGATATTTGGAAACTGATTAAAGACTCGAGAACTTCAAGTCCAGCTGCTGTCTGGCTTGTCAAGTGCAACAAGTTGGATTTCACAACTCGATTGCCCTCTCCATCAAGGTCTTTAGGCATATGGACGCATTGTTCTTGGCGAAACCTTATTCCTGAGACAATACTACACTGTACCTGAAAGCTGACTATCTTAACATCTTGTCAATGCTATAGTTGCCCAAAGACCCTTGACTGCGATCTGCAATTTTCGTGTTGGCAATTATACCGACGGGAAACCCGGTTTCATGATGGGGAGAGCTGAAACTTTATTTCTCAATCGGTTCACGAGAGATCCGTAACTTTAAGCATAAAAGGCCTTGATGGGCTCGTTGTTGAATCGTGACAACTCATCTCGCCTCAGTTCTACCCTCCACAACCATCACCTCCATTCGTATGTATTGTTCTACTCTTTGTCTGACTTTGCTGACCCTTCAAGACCATGAAGTTCTCTCTCCCCGTCATCGCTGCTTTGGCTCCCGCCGCCTGGGCCCAGCTTATCCAAGTTGAGGTCCGCTACAGCGACCACCAAGTCGACGTTGGAAACCTTGACCTCTTCAAGGAGACCTGGGAGAAGATCTACGCCGCTGACGGAAACGGCCGAAGTGTCGTCTCCGACACCTTCTACGACACCTTTGCCGATGGATGCACCCACTACACAAAGGACGGTAACCGTCGTGTGAATGTCCGCATCAACGGCCAGTGGGGTCGTATCCCCGACGTTGGCCTCAACGACGCCCGAGAGGCTCTCGTCAAGTCTCTCTGGGAAGTTCTCAAGGAAACCAGCAACCCCAATTCCTGGGACGTCTTCACCAACTGCTACGGAACAACCTGGCAAGAGGGAGTTCCCCGATGGGAGGGACCTCACGCCTGTGGAGGCAAGGATGCTACTGTCCGATCCGAGTGCCTTTGCGATATTGGCAGCGCTCAGTGCGAGCATCACTCTTGGGCACACAAGGTTCCTTCCATGATCAAGGCGAACCTGTACCGTGATGGTGTTCTGCTGGCTGATAGCTTGGAGATTGAGTTTGCTTCGACTAACAAGGAGGAGGATGGTGGTTGTGGTGCTGTGGGTACTATTGTTAGCACCCTGGCTGGTTTCTTGCCTGGTCCTGGCGCTCTGTTTGCCACTGGTGTTGACGTCTTCTGTGGTCTTTAAGAGGTTATGGTTCATCGTGTATATAGATGTGCGAGAAGGGACATTAGATCAGGGGCTGCATATCGAAGGAGTTGCTGGGAGATGCTTTCTAGAGGGGACGTTCTATTCTTTAGCCACCATTATTTCTGACTTGTATAAAAACACTTCCTGTCAAGCACCCCGACCTCGACCCATACTCAAAACGATGGTAAGCTTTCCATGCAACAGAGTACTCCTAAGTGCCTCGAGCTGCTATTATGACTTCATTCTTGACTCTCTGCAGCATCCACATCCTGCCCATTGGTTGTCCTTCTTGAGTTTGGTCCCAGACATCTCATTGGTAACGCTGCCTCCATGTCTTCCTTAGTTGCTTGCCATTGACAATAGTATGTTAGACATAAATCTGGAAAGACCCGGTGCCTGTACAAGACCTTGTTTGCTGATGGCATGACTGGCATACTCTATGAGTACAAACCGCCTTCATAAGGCTCTTCGACGTAATCTCCAGAAAATCCACAGTGCCCTGGCTCTTCAACCCCTCCTGTTGTCTCCTCTGGATGGGTCATGGCACCCCATCTTAATGGGACGAGAGCCTCATCCGGCCGTTCAGCTCCACCAAGACCATGACAGGCTGCCGCTATCCCCAAGCTGCAACTTCCAACGACAGGTATAGTAGTCACCAGTCGACGGTAGCCTGTTATAATAACAGCTATGGCCATAACCAATGCCGCCACGATTACCGCAAAGATGGCAATGAGGGAATAACCACAAGTTGTTGCAAGCCTTTTTTTACCTTTATCACTAATTCCGATCGCAACGAGGAAGATGCTTTGGGATATCATCCAGTGTATGAGCATGGACATGAGAATCAAGGGGATGCTCCATCGGTAGGGTAGCTGCAAAAAGTATCGTGACCTCTGATCCCCTCTTGGATCCGACGAAACTCGGAGCCCCTTCCTCTTTCGCCCAAAATCACTCCATTCATTGGCAGCTAGCATACCAGTGAATAGGGAGTTATATTGAAAGTAGAGACCCGAGAAGACGAAATGGGGAAAATTGGCCAGTAAAACACTTTGGGTCATGGTGAAGCTTTCGTCAAAGCCGGAGCCCGCTTTGCCGAGGAGGGTCAGCTCCGTGACGGTCCCAAAACCGAGATTCCAGAAGGTTCGGATGTCTTTTGTGCCATCAAGCTGGATGATGCCAAAGATCAGGAAGAAAACCACCACAGTTAGAGGCACCGAATACCTAGATACACCAGTATCAGCCTATATCCGAACTCGTCTTGCCTGTGAGGGAAGAGACTTACAAAAAGAGACTAAATTTCCATCGACGTCGACTGATGACTGTTGCCCACCGTCTCCTGACAGGGAACCATGTGCGAGGCCCCGTCCAATTCCTGTGGTCGTTATCCCTTATATCTTCAATCGACGCAAGACAGCTGTTGTTTGAGAAGGCATCTGGAATAGTCAAGAAGGACTCCACCGCATCACCAAGAACCAATAATGAGTTCTCGGGTGGCCTCAGGGCTATGTAGAATAATACTACAGCCTTGAGGGCATTGGAAGCCAACACGAACGCCATAAAAATAGGACTAAAGGTCAGCTGGCAACCTTCAGGGACCGTTTCGCTATAACAATACTCGATCTTCTTGCAAAAAGGGTCCCAGTTACTTTGATTTTTCTCCACAACTGGTATTTTATGGCGACACACGTCTTTACCTGGATCGAAATCCTTGAGGGGGCAGAGGCTCTCGCCACCACATATCCACTCGTAGACCTCGTCGACGGGATCGTTGGAGATACCAACGGAAGTCTGTTCAAGCAAAGCGATGTCTGTTGAATCAGGATCTTCTTTAGTTCCTGTGACGAGAATGACGTCTTGATGGGAGGTCTGGAACGACGTCGCGTACTGGCGTATGCACTCCAAGTTTTCGAGTCTTGTAAGCTTGCCGCGAACGCCTTCACTCGCCAATCTTCTCCAGGTTTCATTTTGGTCTGGAGACGACACCCATTCTGCAACGGTGACATTCCAACGTCGATTAAAGAATTGAGCCTGGCCTAAATCGTGATCTGCCGACTGAGCGGTCCAAATATTGTAGTCGTCCGCCGTTACAATTGTTGAATATATGACCGAATTATAACTTGGAGATCCGGGTCAGTACTAGGGTTGGACACGATATGGAAGACAGACTGACTTACACGAGATGCAATGGTAGGGATGAAAATATCAGTAGACCCCAGAGAACAACTCTCTTTGTTGGAAGACGCCGAAGATTGTGGACGCTCGGTACGCCAATATCCATCCATTTGCCCTCAGAGTGAGCCTTGTCAACGTCGGCACGAGTGGGAGCGGAGAGGCATTGCATGCCATAGTTGCTGGCGGCCAACATAACAGAACTGAGGGCATTGATTGCTAGATGCAAACCGGTATTTAGGTTGCGCGTGTCTGCACACAGGCCCTTTAGAAGAACTAGATGATTGGCATCATTCGTGTCGCTCCCCGACATAGCCCAGATGAGGGCAGAGAGGTTGACGATGAAGACGACGGTGCAGCTAATAGCACCGGCAAAGAGGCCGAACCTCCAACCTGATTTGAACTGGGGTTTGCGAGAGAGAGACATGGGTTCTTCGCTAGTGATAGTGGAATGAAGTGATAAACGATTTGATGTGTAGAGAAGCAATGTTTTCTTTTTCGACTCGGTTGCTATGGGATCACAGACGTCATCTGCCTGATTGATTTAAGTAACCACTCTCGGGTTTATAATGGTTATGCTGAACTTCGCCAAGACGATTTGGAGGCGTTATACACAATCTCACCGCCACCTTCAAAGTTATTTGGCTTTGCAACAGGGCTGATTTGGCTACTTTGTATTCGACAGTAATTGCCGAGGGCTCAGCTTGGCCAGGGTTCTCAAGCCACTCATCTCAACAGGGCATACTGAACCCCATTCAGGCCTTGGCAGCTGAAAATTGAGGCTGGTAACTGGAATGAGTTGGGTGTTGAAGGGGCAGCATCAAAATCAGGCTCGGGACTCGGCAAAGGGCTGATGGCTGCAGACCGATTTCCACGGAATCAGGCTGTGCTAACCATGGTCTCAGTGTGAAGTAATTATTTATTACTACCTGGCTAATGATTTCTTGACAGAGAGTTCCCTAAAACTTAGAGCATCAACTGCCAAGGAAAAGGATATTGTTTTACAAAGCCCATTAGGAGGTAATCAAGAACAAAGTCAAGAGCAACGAGCTTATAAGCACCTTCCTTCCTCGCTTAAAGAGCAAAATTCATGATGTTGAAATAAAGTTTAACCGTCCCGTCCCCCAAGTAAGCATAACCGTGGCTTACCTGAACCGGCGGTTAAACTGCGCCGCATCACTGACACATCGTGTTGCCACATTGTTGGTTGGGTTGACAGCTAATTAAGCCATGGTTTATCCATCTATATGACAAGAAATGCAAATAATTAACAACTTGGCCCTTGTTCTTATACTGATCCATTTCCTCAATCTACCCTACTATCGAGATTCGATCACACAATCGGGACAGAGAAACACGTTGCTTTCAACATGGATTTTAATACCCGCATTCGTACAGCCCTGCAAGAACGCCAGACAGCCTTCGGGTTTTGGCTGACGTATGTATGACCTGGGGTTTGTCTGAAGCTTCGTTGCATTCCCCGTACCTAACTAATGCGGCGCGTTCTTGATAGGTTACCAAGCTCTGCCATTGCACGCTCTGTCCTTCGCTCGACATCTTTCTCTCCTTCCCCTAGCTTCGATTGGGTGTTGATTGATGCTGAACATGGATTGATATCTGACAAGGACTATTATGATGTGCTTATTCCGAGTTGATGCATCTGAATCAGAACACACACTGACATGTAGTTCTAGTTGACCAACGCCATCGCGTCTGAAGGAGCAAGCCCGATAATTCGTGTTCCTTGGAATGAAGAGTGGATGATTAAGCGTGCTCTTGACTCTGGCTGCCATGGTGTTTTGACGCCCATGTGCCATTCTGCGGTGCGTGAAACCCTCGGTTACCACAAGCAATTCCGTACTAAGCCTGCAGATAGGATGATGCACGAAAGATTGTTCAGTACTCCAAGTATCCCCCACTCGGATCTCGCGGATATGGGCCAATGTTTGCGTCTCACTCTCTTCACGGGTTGCCCACCGGCCAGTACGACGAGAGGGCGAACACGGACTTGCTAGTGGCGGTACAGATTGAGTCTAGATCTGCAGTTGAAAACGTCGAAGAGATTGCACAAGTGGAGGGCGTCGATGTTCTACTGATAGGTAAGCCTGGACACGACACTTACATCGAACGGAAGACTGACTAACTCGCCCTGTTCAGGGCCTTTTGATCTCGCCAAGCAAATGGGAGTGACTAGGGGCTCAGAAGAGCATGAAGCAGCTATTCAGAAGACTCTCAGAGTAGCTAAGTCGGTTGGCAAGAAGACTGCCATCTTTTGTAAGTCAAGGATCATACTGTTTGTGAAGGGTATGAAGTTGATGTGATTGCAGGCACGAATGGTGCACAGGCTCGCTCTCGAGCACAGGAAGGATTTGACATGGTCTCTATCATCACGGACCTTGGCGTCTTGGAGGAGGGTATGATGCGGGAACTGGCTCTTGCCACGGATGTACACCCACAGGAAAAGGAGCGAGACCAATACTGAGGGTGTTTTGTCGCTATGTCAAAGTAGTAGAAAGTGCCACGGCCTTCTTGGCAAACACCTATGTTAAACAAGTCTGCTTATAACTATTCGAACATATGCCTGCTTCTAGAGTGAAATATTAATTATTATAATATTTTTATATTTTTTTTATTAATCTTTTATATATTTTAACTAAATTATTTCTCTATTTAATAAGGGACTTTCCTTAGAGTTAGAAGTATTTTGCCCTTTTATTGCCTTATTTCTTTTTTGGACCTTGTGCTAATTTGATCTGCCATAAGTCTCCTTGTGATGACTACCCCGTTGACAACTGCTTACCATTTGAGCCGGCCAGGCATGTACGGCGATACTTCAAGACGAAAAGTTTCAACAATTGACGAATAACTCATTCATCCACAAGATTTACTCGTCTAGATCGATTCTCCTATGTACGTCCCCATTACTATCTCAAGGCAAACCCTGAACGATCAAACAGAAAGGTATTGACCCCAACACAAGTTGCTGATCTACTTGGACTCAACATGGTTCATGTCCGCTTTCACACTGTCAAACTCCCTGTCAGTACTTCCCCCCTCATGCATCCGATTCGCAAGAGCTGCCGCCGCCATTTTGCGACCATCCCTTCCAGGAAAGTCAAAGACAAGAGAAATCTCCTCAATAGTAAGCTGCTTCGTCTCCGGGAACCACAGGTAGATGCCGATGGCGTATGCAATGTCAATGGCGATGTACACTGCGTAGTACTTCCAGGTGATGGCCTGTAGGGCGATAGGGTTGACAAACTGGTTGAAGGCGTTGGCCATGTTTTGTACGACGAGATACAGAGCAAGACCCTTCGCTCGGAGGTTGAATGGCATGATTGTGGTTGTGTATGAGTAGTTTAGAGGTGTCCAGGCAAGCGAGTATGAACCGAAGAAGGTGAAGAGGAAAGGGATAGCGGCGATTCCCAGGGCGGACGTGCCCGTCTCTGCAAAACCAGCTGAGAAACCCATGACGAATGCATACGAGATGATCATGCCGATGGTCGATGTGAGGAACAGTGGGCGGATGCCATAGTCGTCGATCTTCAGGGCAGCTGCCTCAGCAATGATCAGGTTCCACACAGAAAGACCGGCGTTGATGGACAAAAGATGAGATGGCTTGACGACACCGACGGACTTTAGGACAGGAGAGAGATAGCTTATCTGGTCAGTACGTTTGTCAGGGTTGAAGACGGCAGGACTTACTATGACACGATGCCATTTCCGACCCAGTTGATACCGACACTGATCGAAAGAGAGATCCAAAGACGCTTGCGGTTACCCCTCGTCTTGAAAAAGTCGAGCTGGGCGAAGTTAGTGGGTGAAGAGACGAGAACTCAACCACACTCACGTAGGATGACTTGTTGTCTTGACTCTCCTGCTCAATCGTCTGCTCAATCTCACGCATCTCCCACTTGACAAGGGAATCGTTGGCGTCCCCGTTGGCATGATACTTGGCGAGAGTATGGAGTGCTTTGTCGTGCATCCCCTTTTTGATCATGTATCGTGGGGACTCGGGGGCTTTGATGAGGATGAGAAGAACAACTATGGGACCAATGACCTGGCCTAGACAGGGGACCCTCCAGCCCCATGAGCTCGGGATATATAGACCGATGACTTTGCCGCGTTAGAGTTTGTTCGTAATATCAGAAATACTTGTAACTTACTGCACATGATGGCGCTGACCAGGGAGCCAACATAGTAGAAGCCATAATACATGTGACCCATCTCGGATCGGATACGAGGATGGGCAGACTCTTGAAGGAGAGCCGGTGCACCAACTTTGGTGATGGAACCCCCAATTCCCAAGATGACACGAGCTACAGAACGGTTAGTATTGTCGAGAAATATGGTAGTCAGGTTACGTACAAACCATAAAGTGTTCGATATCAGGGGAAAGTCCATTCCAGATGGCACCAACCACGATGAAAGCAGCTCCAATGATGACACACCACTTGCGACCCCAGTGAGTACAAATCCAAGCTGCAGGAAAGCCAAAGATGATACCGGGGAGGAAGATGCAGGCAGCAATGAGGCCAAGACGGGTTCCGTGGGGAGTATCAAAGTGTTCGTTCCACTGCGGAAGAGCTTGGAGGCCAGTGAGGAGAGACTGATCATCTAGAGGCAGTGAGTAGACTGTCTTTGGTAGAGAGGGAGATACATACATCCAAGGTAGAATGGACACATCATACAGCCGAAGCAGTAAAGGACATTGAGTCTGAGACTGGCATCTTTCCACCATTTCTCGTTGGTATTGTCTGATAGATGTTAGCATCATGAAATCTTTAGATGGCAGATAAAACGAACTGGGGATATCCCGAAAGGACACATGGGGAGTGTCCTGAGCCATGATAGATGAGAATTGGGAGATGTTTGTCGGTGCGTGGTGATGAAATTCTCATGACGAGGGTGAAGAACAGTACTTATATTCGTCGTGTGCGGTCAATGCTGAGAAAGCTTCGGTCAAGAACCCCAGCCTTATCTGATGTTCCCCATGGGGGCCAGTTGAGGAGTATGCGGGGAAGAGGGCATGAACCAATGCCGACGAGGCGATTTCACCGTGTTGAAGGTGAGCCAAGGCTTGTGGGACGAGGGCAGAGTTTAACAGATCTTGCTAAGGGTTTATCCGTTTGCCCTGACTCGGACACGAAAGCTGGGGTGTCACGTTGAGCTTTCAATTGGCGTCCCTGAGCCCGTGCCCACCGAGACACTAACTACCTAGAAACGTGAAGGGTGAAGGACGCTCGTCAGGGCCTTCCTGTAAGGTACTAAAGAAATGGTTGACGATATCCTCTGCAAAGTAAAAAGCATTGCGTCACCTCTGGACAGAGGAACTTTTACCGTAGCAATCTGCATCGCAATGCCGAGGAGTCCAAGTCCCCATTCAGCCACCTCTCTCGCAGCTTGGGGAAGAAATACCGCTTTGCTATTGGCTACCAAGTATGCCAGAGCTTGCGGCCCTGGTCTCGACGAGGTCCACTTCCTCGCTTGATTCCGAGATGGAGGGTGTCAATAGCAGCAGGAGCATAAAAGCCAGAGAAAATGGTTATACTAACTAGGAGTTGCTACAGGTTATGGTGGGGGATGATATCTTGAAGGGAAAATATGCGAGAAAAGCTCTTTGCGGCTTGAACCAGATGTCTTGGCCAAGTTGCTCCAAGGGCCGCTTAATAGAGTGAAAGACAAGGGTAATTGAACAAAGACTTTCTCACTGAGCGGTGAGCGTGGTCCTAGGAGGCAAATACACTGCAAAAAGAAATCACTGGTGAATTTCGGAATCCCAATCCATGGTCAGGCTCCGGTGAAAGGCATGTGCTGAACGAACGTCTCAGACTTGTCGGCCAGATGTAGGGTGAGGCTGTACTTAAAGTCCGACGTCGATGAAGCCATAGAGTCTTCATCACTAGATGACATGATATCAAGGGACCCAACGCAATGCGATATCGCTTTGATCCGGAGAGCTTCAATAGTTTAAGCAGCTGCTTTGCAATGATGTCTGGGGTTACCGGAGTAAAGATCCATGCAGGGGGAGCCATCTTGGCAACTAAATTAGCTCCCACTAGAGCCGGAGTCTAGATCGTGAGGTTTAACCGGCGGTTTAAATATGCCTTTGTGTTTAACCGAGGGCTCTGCCAAACCCTGGCTCCGCATATAAACCGTCTGGTAAATTAGCGAATTAATATTAGTGTTAAACTCAGCTGAGGTGCTCACTTGGTAGCGACGTATCTCCCTCGGACCTGGCATGGCAAACCCAACTCTCAAGGGTCATCGTGCCCTCGTTCTCACCACGGTCCCGGTGCCATCTGGCCCGATAGACGTCATTCGAGACCAGTTTCCTGATCTCGAAATCATCACGCGTGTTGCTCCTTGGGGAGTAAACGAGGTTGGGGATGGCTTCACTGACAAGGATTGGAAGGACATAACTCTCCTTCTAACTCCTACGGTCCTTCCGACTATTGATCAAGCTTCCCGAATACAATTCATTCAACTGATCAGCGCTGGAGCCAATCATGTGCTTTCTCATCCTTACTTTTCCAACACAAAAGTTCCGTTTTGTTCAGCCAACGGGATTCATGGGTACGTTCATCTTAGTTAGGTCCGTTTTGACGGTCAATGCTAATGATGAAGACAGACCTCAGATTGCAGAGTGGATTATCTTGACGTATCTCTCTTTCAACAGACATAGTACGTTTTACTTTACGCTTGGTTGTCATGGATATGCCATGTTCATCTACTGACACTACACAGTGAGTACCTACTGGGAGGCTCAGAAAGAGGGCCAATGGAAGTTGAAGCCAGGAAATCCTGCCATTTCAGAAGATGTGATTGGTAGGAGAATGTAAGTATTTCTCCCCCTGACGAAGCGTCAGCTGACAATCTCTCAGAGGCATTCTTGGATATGGTAGTATAGGCCGTCAGACAGCAAGAGTGGCAAAAGCACTGGGCATGGATGTATATGCGTACACATTAAGTCCAAAAACAACGCCGGAGTCACGTAGAGATGACTCTTACGCTCCCCGTGGTCTCGGGGATCCCGATGGATCACTTCCAAGCAAGTGGTTTTCAGGAGGCTCCAGACAAGATGTCCACGCATTTCTCGCCTCTGGTCTAGACTTGTTGGTAGTCGCGACCCCTCTCACAAGTCAGACTCGACAGCTTCTGGCTAGAGAGGAATTCGAGCTGCTTTCAAAGAGCGGGAGAACCTACGTTGCAAATATTTCCCGGGGAGAGGTGATTCACACTGATGATCTTGTGGATGCCCTCAATAATGGCTTGATAAGCGGCGCTGCTCTGGATGTCACGGATCCTGAGCCGCTGCCAGATGGACATCCGCTGTGGAGTGCTAGGAATGTGACTTTGACGCCTCACATCAGCGCCTCGACGGGATCGTATTATCCGAGACTGTTGGATCTATTTAGGATGAACCTCGAGAGGTTGAGCAAGGGAGAACCTCTGATTAACAGAGTTGATAGAGACAAGGGGTACTAGAGAATACATGAGATTTTCAAGGTGACATCGTCCACCACTGGGGGAGAGATTGGCTTCCTGTGAAGGCTGGACATATTTTAAACGAACAATGCTACGATAATCGATAATTCGAGCTTGTGATCATTTAGAGAGGGCTCTGTTTGCTTCAAGTCACAACACCACTTCTGATACCATTTTGGATCCTGTGATGATTGAACGTGACGGAAAACAGCCATTGACTGTCTCGCCGTATCAACTAGGAGTAAAAAACTCACAGTCTGACTATTCTCCCTGTGTAGAAACGTCTGCGAGCCATGCAAGTTCTTTCGGCTTCACCCTACACAGGCACGCTTCATTTCCTCCCTACGCTGACCCCTGCTCGGTCTCCCCGTAACATGTCTGGTTAACTCATAATTTCGCTTGTTTAACCGACCTCTACCTGATCTTTGAGCTTCTCGAACGTCTTGGCATCTCGCCGCCAGGGCCGGCTATTCCCCATTTTGATGCCAGTTTAACCGCCCCCACACATTGCGACCTACCCCTGAGTCCCGAGATGGTCTGGCCATGGCGGCTAATTCCCAGCTTGAAGGAACATGATGTCAACTTCAATCCGGGGACCCCGGCATCTTTGCATTGTCGGATATAAAAGCAACCGTAGGATATCCGTTATCTCATTGATCTGACTCAACAAACACCACAGTGGAAACCAACCATCTAGCTACTTGACTATCTTACACTATGGCCACTCAGACTATCACCGTCACCGAACAGACCAAGGTCGTCATCGAGCCGGCCAAAGTCACCACTCCTAGACTTTGGGCAAGGCTTGAGAATGGTGATACTGATGGTGTGCCTGAGTGGATGAGGAAACTTCACGACAATGGTTGGACCATCATCAACGAGACCATCCCCAAAGAGAAGGCTCTGGCCTACGCCGATAAGGGTCACGAGTGGCTTGAGAGTTGGAACTTGGGATACAAGCGTGATGATCCGTTGTCACGAAAGGAGACCAAGGTTCCTTGGCACATTAGAGGTGGTCTCTATGCCCGGTAAGTTTCCTGTTCTGTTCTTCAGTGCAATCCTAACGGAAGGTGGTAGATATGGAGTTGCCCATGAGCAGTTCGTCTGGGACTTGAGGACAGAAGAGTCCTTGGTCGACAAATTTGCTCAGATTTGGGGTACGGATAAGCTGCTTGTTTCTTACGGTAAGCTCGTCGATACTACCAATACATCACTCAACTGACCTCTCTAGACGGCGTCAACCTGTCTGTCCCCGATCAAGCCCGAGAAAAGTCAGACAGCGTTTTCGCCCCATGGTCACACGTCGACCAGTCTCCCCTTCGCACCAACCTCCAATGCATCCAGGGTATCATGAATCTCCTCCCCAACGGCCCCGAAGACGGTGGTTTGATGGTTCTAGAGAACTCCAACAAGTTCTATGCTGAGCTCTGGGAGCACTTTGGCCACAAAAAGGGCCCGAATGGCTGGAACAAGTGGGAGCAACAGTTTGTTGACAAAGAGATGTGTGATTGGCTTGAGACTAAGGGATGTAAGTGGGTTAAGGTCTGCGCTCAGCCTGGAGATTTGATTCTCTGGGATTCGGTAAGATACTATCTTTCTCACATTGCGATGTTGCGCTAACTTTGAGAAGCGATGCATTCACTACGGTGCTACTCCATCGTCAACCAACGACCGCTTTGCTGCCTGTATGTAAACAGTTCCAGTCTACAACTTAGTCACCTTTCTAACACTCTCAGATGTCTGCTTCAAGCCTGCAGCGTTTGTGTCGGAGGAAACAAAGCAGAAGCGTCTCGAAGTCTTTGAGAAGAAGCAGGGCACCGCTCACGATCCCGCCATTCTCCGAGTCACTCCTCGTCTTCCCCCGGAGGATCATCCATCGTACGCGGATGCTGTGAGCCGGCCTCTCCAGAAGCCCGTTCTTTCTAAGAGGGCTAAGCAGCTTGCTGGACTGGTGCCATATTGAGGAAAAATGTCGTATGAATTGGGATGGAGGAGATGAGTGAAGTTGAAGATACACTCCGTTCGTTACCTGACTGCTTATCATGGTACCTTGTCGTTCTTTTGAACATAGCAATGAATGAATATGTATTTCGATCAAGATGGACTCTGTATAGTTCCGTATAGTTTTCAGAATTAACTGTTCCCCCTTATTATTATGTGAACGCTTGTTTGAATGTTAAGGTATCGGTGGAAAAACGTGATTCAGTTTTGTGGGAATATGAATGTAGGAATATTATCTTACTTGCAAGATAGAAGTCACTTTAATAAGACCTGTAACTGGACTGCAGTCTTGTCGGGTGTTCAAGGGTTCTATTTAACACCGCTTTCCCTTCTGCCATACATGACACTATCTTGATCATAAAATCCTGCAACTCTAAGACCATTGCTATACAAAGGGCCTCGAGTGCTCTTCTAATAATCTCGCCTTATCCTAGTTATTGAGTCATTGGCATGTTTTGTGGCCCAGAGTTCTAGTCGCCGGTGGGAAGAATACGAATATATGCTCGACCGAGAGGGAGCTTAATTGGGAAGAAATTGGATGCATAGTAGCATAATGCACATTGTGCATGAAGAGGCATAAAGAAGCAAACACTGGCACTTCGGTGTTGATTTCCAATATACAGCAAGTATATAAGACCTTCCAGGCATTCTATTCCATCAAGCAAACCTTAATTCACATAGGTATCCTCAGGCATGCGAAGACCATCATTGATAGAGCACCCCTTGGCTAAGAGTTAGCGCTGCTCGGGAATGAACACACGTCTTGGTTCAGCTTACCATGAGGCGACCACCCTCAACAATCAAGTGTCCACCATTCATGTAACCACCTGCCTTGGAGCTGAGCATAAGACAGGGACCGACGATTTCCTCTGGACGTCCAGCGCGACCTGATTTGCTGTCAACCTCTTTCCTGGCTGACTCGAGAGGAACGCAAGAGTAATCGAGAAAGCTTGGATCTTACCGGCGGTGCATCTTTTTGCTGCCTTGACAGCAAACTTGTTCATAGAGCTTTCGTTGCTGGTATTGTCGGTGGTGGTCATCTCAGTGGGGAAGATGCCAGGAAGGATGCAGTTCACACGGATCTTCATACTTGAGAGGATTGTTAGTACTGGTCTATGAAATCCTTGCAGAGAGCAAAACCTACGGATGGAACCGACCAGCAAGTAACTTGGACATGTGTAAAGCTATCTCAAGTTAGTCTCGGTGTAAGCACAAGTGAAGATGGGCATATACAGGCAGCCTGGGGATTGTCAGTAACCTCGGTCTTGATTAAAGGGGCAATAGGATATACCTTGGAAATGGCATATGTGAGGGATCCCATGGCTCTAGATCCGAGTTAGAAGATATCGCATCGAGAATTGGTCATGATTTAACTTACCGTTGATTCGCTAGGCCAGCCAGAGACGAAATAATGATTACGCTAGGGTCCTCTGACTTGCGGAGGAGCGGAACGAAACCAACTGTGGTAAAGTAGACGCCATTGACATTCACTACAAGTGACGGATTAGAAGAACTGTCTCGTAGAAGCCAATGAGTACTGACCGGAGTTGGTAAAGGTAAAGTGTTCACTTGGTCTCGTTAGCAAGAGATTATGACCTAGTCATGATACTTACTCATCGACGCCATCCCACAATGCCTTTTGGACTTGATCGGCTGGGGGATATTCAGTCAAGTACTATAGCTCATCTTGGCGACGTACCGTCGTTATGGTCCCATGCTGGGAAGTCAATCTGCCTTGACACGCCGGCGTTATTGACGAGAACATCGATCTAGAGGGAGATTAGTGATTCAAGGTTCTGCCATTCAAATATCCTTGAACTCACATGAGACTCCTTCTGGGATATGCTGTCTACAAGGGCTTTGCAGCCATCTTTGGTGCCAACGTCGCTCTGGATACTGGCATGCACGTTAGCCAAGCCAGGCTGGCAGTTAGCATGCTTACGGAATGACATTGCCGCCCGCCTCGTTAAATTCCTTGGCCGTCTTCTCAAGGACATCAAAACGACGGCCAGTGATGTAGACCTTGGCGCCGTTGGTGGAAAAGCCCTGAGTAATTGCTAGATCGACAGGGTTAGATGGATGCCAATGAACCCCCTGAAAACTTACCCTTGCCCAAACCAGAACCACCTCCAGTTACTACGACAACCTTGCCGCTGACGTCAAAGAGGTTTGAGATGCTGAAATTGGACATAATGAATGAGATGCTGGAGATTGATGTGCAAGGATGGCGAGAACTGGATCTTGACTGATAAAGATATAGGTATCGGGACTGAAAAGACCACTTGGAGATGCTGTATTACAATGAACCCGTACAACCCGGCTAATCAAACAATACCCGGGCCCAACACCTGTGAGTCGGTTAAACTTGTCCAACTAGTTCAACAGCTGGTCAACTAGTTTTACCGCCGGCTTTCCCCCCGCAATCTTGTCTCATGTGGGGACCACGATGGTTTACCCCATATTCACGAGCTTCATTTATAACACCAAAGAAGAAGATATCTCGTTCAATGCTCATCATCAAACAAACTAATCGAAAATTATGCATTCTACTAGCTTACAGCAGGTCGCCGACTTAGGCCTCGAAGTCAATACTTCGTGTGTCTTGATCAAGAAGCAGACCATCAGCATTGAGCCTATGCCCATGCCTGTCCTTAAAGATGACGGAGTCTTGGTAAAGGTGATGGCAAGTGGTATCTGTGGTTCGGACATGCACGCCTACCTCGCTGGGGGTGTGGGTGGCCGACCGATCTTGAGTCCTACCGTCATGGGACACGAGGCGGCAGGGGAGGTTATTGCCGTTGGGCCTGACGTGACGACACACAAGATTGGGGACAGAGTGGCCAGTAAGTCTTGGGATTTGGATTTATGCAGCAATGCTTCGACAAGGGTAGAGTGGACTGACCCCTTTTCTAGTCGAGCCGGGTCTTCCCTGCAGAACTTGTGCCAATTGCAAGAATGGACGAAGTAACATCTGCTCAGGTGAGTCTAACAAACTCTCATGTTATTAAGCATGGCTAACATGGCCAGAAATGAGATATTGTGGTGCCCCAGGTACCCATGGTACTCTATCGAGGTTAGCCACCCCAACCCCTGACCAGACCACGCTGACGACATTTCAGATACTTTACCCTTCCAGCCGACATGGCCCCTCATTTCCCATCTTCCATTAGCTGGGATGAAGCAGGCAGCATCCAGCCACTTGCGGTTAGTAGCGGACTACCCCTGATTCTATCCCTCTGCTTACAGTATCTTCAAGATTGGTGTTCAGATTGGAAAGCGAGCCGAACTTGGAGCTCATCAAACACTAGCCATCTTGTAAGTTTCATCATCCTCTTCAAAGACCCGAGTATTGACTCTGTCAGTGGCTGCGGCCCAATCGGTCTCATCACAGCGGCCGTAGCCCATGCCTACTCGGCTCGCAAGATTATTGCCTTTGACATAAGTCCCTCGCGAGTTGACTTTGCAAAGAAGTATCGGTCACCTCTCACTGGGAAGCCTATCATTGACCACGTATTTCTCGTGGATGCCTTGGTAGATATTGAAGATCGCAATGGTGACGCTGACCATCATGTCACTCCTGGTGACTTTAAGTGGGAGCAGGCAGTGAGGAATATGACTCGCATCATTGACTCATGTGGTCTGGGGCTTGAAGGTGGTGTGGATAGGGTCATTGAGGCCAGCGGTGCTGAGGATGCGATGCTCAATGGAGTGGCCATCTGCAAACCAGGTGGAATTTGTAAGTCTCCCAAGAGTGTACGAATCCGACATGGTAAAGTAACTGACAAACGTTCAGACCTTCAAGTCGGGCTGGGCCATATCCAAACCCATCTGTTCCCCACCATCGCTGTAACAAACAAGGACCTCGACGTCAGAGGTTCGTCTTACGCCCCCTTTCGCGTCAGTGTTTATAGCTAATATCAGTTTAGGAATCACCCGATACACAGCTTCGTGCTTCCCAAGTGCCATCGACCTTCTTGTTCGTGGTGCTGTCGACCTTAAGTCTCTCATCACGGCCAGGTTCGAGATGGGGAGGGCTGGAGAAGCGCTTGAGGCGGTGAGAAGTGGCAAGGAGATCAAAGTGATAATTAGAAACCAGGAGATTTAAGCTGGGCGTACTAGTAAATAGAAGTATACAGGCTTTGTAGGGTCTTTGCCATGTTGTTGTGGTTATCATCTTTAAACAGACAGTCAGACAAGCAGTCAGAACGAGGCATTGAGAAATACCAGGAATCTGGACTCTGCCTTGCAGTCGTCTTTTATCGCATGGTTTACTGGTTAGTAGTGACTGTAACATGGCACTCCTCGTAGCCATTGACTTTCATAGCTCGCCTTTTTGCTCTTTAACACCGTTATTGTGTTGAAAGGTGTCATTTTGTTTCTGTGCTCAATGTCATCATCGTCTGCTTATGAAGATATGGCCGGCAATCAACAACAAAGAATGAGTCTGAATCACTCGTTATAGGTAATGATGGATCGCAATCACCATGGTCAATATCATCGCAAGGCCCCCTTTTGAAGAGACGACTAATTTACAAAATTAGGACTATTCTAGAGTATAAATAACCTTGCATTAGAGGACATTCATCATACCCCATGCATATTACCCCCCGACGTATCGTTCGCCTCGTTAGTGGACCTTGGTGCCAGTGACGTTCTGTAGGCATCTTGGGGCATCATTCCAAGGGCAGCAAAGGAGTCGGCTGGATCCAAATTATCCGGCTGACCTATCAAGAAAGACCACGTATGAAATAAATCATCACAGATTGGCTGATCCCTTGACAAGTGATTTGAGGCAGCAGTATCGTGAGTCGGGTTTGGTAGGCTGGAACCTGGAATTGGGTTCAACGGGTAATGAGAAGTGTCGTTCCATGTGGACGGTAGCATGTGAGGTTGAGACATAGGCCATGTAGAGTGTTGGTCACCGTCCAAGGTTTGAGCAGGCCTGGCGGCACCCGGCATCGTCGATGATGCCTCACCCAAGATGCCATTGTTCGCAATGCCTTCTTGTGAGGGTTGCTATACAAAAGTCAACATTGAATGACGAGATAGGATAGAGAAAGATGCCACTGACCGCTACATTATCGAAAGACGTTAAAGCCTCACTACTGGCATTAGACCGGCTTTCGAGTAGATTTTGGCCTATAGTTGAAAGACCTTGGCTGCTCGTCGAAGGGTTCTGTTTCATCCGTTGATCCAGGTGGTCGATTTCACTACGCAACTTGATGGCGAGGCCGGGTGGCGGATCCCGTCTTGCCTCGATCTTTTCGAGAAATTCGGCTAGAACGATGAGGATGTTACGTATTTGTAGATATGACCATGCCGAGAGTGAGCTTTGGGTCACATTCCCCAGTAAGTGGCCAACGTTGGCCAAGTGATGTAACTATAGAGAACGGTGAGAAGACGACAGGATGGAGCAGAAGGGAAACCTACCGAGACTGTATTCATGGCGTAAAAGAATTCGATAGGGATTGTACTCAGTTCGTCTAGCAACTCACTCGCAGCTGCACAACGTAAATGGATATTGGGTTTTCCACTGCTGACCAGAACCATCTTGAGGGTCTGTGTCGTGATGAGGATGTTGGCAGCTTCTTAGGATCAGTTTTTGCACGTGTTAGAGAGATGAGGAGGCATACCTATCAAGCCGTATCTATCAGACTGAGGATCGCCAGTTATTGCCTTGACTCTCTTCAACTCGTCTGGTAGCTCAGCGTGGAGATCTGATATAAGATGAAGCATCTCGGACGAAAAGTTCTTGGGTGAGCGGAGACGAGAAAGCAAGCTTGAAACTGCAGATCCGGGCTCATCTCGTGTGAATTGCTGCTGTGTCTTGAAGGTGTCATCCAGATACTGAAGAAGCCGGTAGAGATCGGTGCAAAAATTCCAACCGCGTAGAAACGACACTTTATCGGGTCTCTGCAGTATGCCTGTCTCCGTGATGTCGACGTCGTCAAAGACTTCGGCTGGGTACTTGACAGATGTTTTGGCCTCGCGGATTCGAGAAATGAAGCCGAAGCTATGTGAGATGTATTGATCCTGCTGATAAGCGCCCCAGAACTGAGTGAAGAGTGGTCAGAGGAACGAACAAGTTTAATAGAGGAGAGAGGCTTACAAGTCTGCGTCGCTCTTGCCTCTCGCGTTCCGAGATGTTAGTAGGCCAATTTGATTCAATGTTGAAGCCAGATATGCTCAGTAGCGTGGTATAGTCACCCAAGTGTGTTATCGCTCTCTTGAGATCCCCGTTCTGCAGGCAGCATGATCCTAAAATTGCTTTGGCCTTCATCATCTGGTAACGGTCTTGTATTTCAATATCCATCAGATCGCTCGGGATAGCTCCCATGGCGGCAGAATAGCATGCCGTGAAGAGCGGGACGGCCTCGAGACGTAGGGGGTGAGGGCTTTCGGGAACAGGCATCCCATTGTGTAGACGTCCAGATGCCAAAGCGCAGACTGACATGGTTACTGCGAAAAGGCCACGATCGAGCCGATACAGACTTTGCTGAACCTGAGATTGAAACGTAGGCCAGTGGAAGTAGGGTCGTCTGCGACGAGTGAGCGAACGATGGATTGAAACAGGCTGGGCGCTTACAATACATAGCAGCTCTGATAGAAGACGTCGAGTAGACTCTCTATATCTTCGTGCTTGACGGTAAAGTTGTAGAGCCATTCTGGCAGTGGCGCATCTGGCGGCTGGACTGGTAGCGCTGGAGGGCTTCCCTGGTCGTCTTGATCGGCATCGAACTGTACCGGAGTTGCCCCAGGTTCGCTGTCATCTGGGGCATCGGGTTCTGGTAGAAGTTGCTGAGCAGCTGTCGTTGCATTGCTGTCTACTCGCGAGCGACGGGGAGGAGGCTGCACAGGAGGTCAACTGAGAGTCCTCCAGAACAGATGGAGTTAGGATTTACCCCACGTCGCTTGCTGGGGCGATTGTAAGTACATGCGATGCCCTGCTCCTCACATCGTGTGCATGGAACGCCCTCAATCCCTGGCGAACACTGCGGGGACTGTCAGCTGCTGTCGGCTTAAATGATGTAGTAGTGGGACAATGACACACCTTGCAGGCATTCCGATGGCAGCGATCACAGGCTCGCTGCAGAATACAAACAGGCCCAGTCAGCGTGAAAGTTATTTATCGCGATGAGTGAGCCACTCACCGAGTTCCTCTTGCGCTTGCCGAGGTCATTACTGGCTGACAGTACAGGCGGGGCCTGAGAATCGTCGTCGCCGGGCGATGCCATGTTATCCAATTGAGCGCTCAATTTAGTTCGAGTCTATGAATGAGTCAGAGCCCTTGTTGAAGCGCAGACATTGAGAAGAGAGGAGAGAGGTTGAGGGAGGTGATGAGTCCCCTTGCAAATTGGTTAGTGCTGGTGCCGCTTCTATTTCACGTGACACCCCCCTCTCTCATTCGTAACCCTCCTTTTATAGGGCACTTGCGTCCACCGACGGGGCAAAAGGGACATGACAACTATAAACATAAAGACCAATAACAAAAACAAGGCGTGAAGGACTAAATGTTTAGAAGAGAGGTTAGTAGTTCACATCATTGTTAGCCTCCCCTTTTCCACATGTGAATTCCTTCTTTTTGTTTTGAACCATTCCACACGTAGGTAGGTAAGAGTTATAACTCTGCCTCATGTGCTCAATAGCGAAAGTGGAATATCAGGGGCCTGCTCCTTTGAGACTAAAGTCAGACAAACTTGGAACTGCAGAGTAGAGCGCGTCTTGGGAGTGAAATGAGTAGGAATGCAGCCATGAGTACTCAATGCCGTGGCAGCATACTAGTGTTAATTTCTCCAATAGCTAGAGGGAATTGGGTATTATAAGTGTCTTGCCGATCATAGAAGCTATGAAAATCGCAGCTCAGCTACTTCCCTGAAAGCTTTGAACTTCATTTTCACGCTTTCCCAAGGGCTTCACCTGGGAACCGACCTCCTTCAAGCATCGCAAGGTCCAAACACGTTTGACAGGGCCCTCCATTACTGGCGTCATCGTGGCCTTGTTGAATAAGCGCGTTGATATCAGATTCGCTCATGTCTACAATAAGATGAGTATGGAAATGAACCCGCGTGAATGGCTTCAAGTCTATCGCTCGAAACCCAGTAAAGCTCGTGATGTCTGAACAGCGGAACTGACCATATTCTCGGCGAACCTTAGAGAAGATGATTCTGTCCTCTTCAAAAGCAGTCCAACATCCGATGGTGGCGCTGTACCTGTTAGCTTGCTTCCTTACACTGGCAGGAGACGAACCATCTTATCACAGTCCCCACAGTTCCACGACCCAACTTCGAACCGCACTTTGGCCACAGCTCTGGAATGTGGTCATCGACTTGTAGAGACATGAGCACCTTGGCACCTGGGAAGATGGAATTGGCCCACCCTCGTCGTGACTTGCGGAGCACCATATTGTTTGATCCATCAAGTAAATGATACCGACCTGACACAACTGAAGCCTCTCCCGGCGTATTTTCTAAGCGAGTGGTAAGAAAAGCCTCGAACACCTGAATAGTATCAGTACGCTTGTTGTCGCATAATTCGTGCTATAACATACTCGTCATTCACAGACTAAGCTGAACTGAAGACTGAATGAGCGACCAAGCATGTCTTCAAATTTGATATTATCGGTCGAGAGTGAAAGAATGCTCCGTGGTATGTCTTGCAAAGCACGGCTCACAATCAAGAAGAATCCGCGGAGGAGTGGGCTGCAAAATCAGTATTAGCACCCTCTCTGTCTTCGAGAACGAATAGCTCACATCAAAACAACGACGAAAAACGCCAGTAGTTTCGGGAGTAGACTTTGTAAAGCCATTGTCTTTTCTTGATTAGTCCAATTCTCGTAATGGTGTTAGTGGGACTAACTATTTCTTGAACCTGCCTAGCGGTGAGCTGCCAGCTCTCCTGGGCTGTCGTGAAATTCTCAGACAAGGTGTTGATAGTCTTGGACGCATCTGAGAGACGATTCTCAATGCTAGTTGTCAAAGATCGAAGCTCTAGGAGTTGCGTAGTTGATGACGACATGTGACCGGCAATATGTTGGTAGTTGGAGCTCGATAGGCGACTAGTTGATATGACATTAGTCTTCCATCTGCCGTGGCTTCTTATTTCACTGTTAGAACTTACAGGCTCAATAGCGTCAGCGAGGGGCCGAAAAGATCTAGGATTCCATCAAGCATTCCCTCAAGCTCCTTCAGAGTCCCCCTGCGGAAGTAGAACACAGCTTTCTTTCTCGCTGTCAGGAGATTTGATGAGCCTAGAGCTCAAGAAGTCAGATCAGCAAGGTTCAAGCTCGAAACCTTAGCAGGCAGCTTTTCCAAGCTCAGATCTTAGCATTTCACACACTTACCATCTCCTGAGCACGCATCCAAGTACCCTCTCAGTCTCGTCATTCCATCCTTGGACTGATCCAGAACAGTTTCTATGACCTTGATAGCATCAATAGGCGCGTTACTCTCCTGGGAACTAGTCAAGTCTTTCAGGGTTGTTTCGATAATCCCTAAGACCATCTGGAGGTTATTGAGCTTCTGTTCGACGTGTCTGACGTCTTCGCCATGGCCTTTGACAGCCGAGATGTATTCGGCTAGACCCTTGCAAAGTGTGAGTCCGAGGGACACCAGCCCAGCTGAGCCGCTCGCGATCGAGAATGGATCTGACATGGTGAGCGCCGAGATGCCCCTGGGTTGTTGAACCCTTGAGGTAGAGACACAAAGAGAAGCGTCCGAGGGGATCCTGGGGTTTGTTTCTTAGGAAAGAGAGAAGATTGTGCGCTGTGAGTGAGGCGGGAAAAGTTGGGCATCATTGAGGCGAAGGTTGCATGTGGTTTGTCACGTTTCACTGCATTTGCCCAGATCAGGCTGTGGCATGCCTGCGCGCGGGTTAAGAGCGCCCAACTGGAAGTATTAGTTCATTGGCCTGATTATGACATCGCTGTTGTGCAAGGCACCTTCAAGGCAGATTTAAAACATACGTAGCGCGGTTATCCCACACGGCCTCACCTGCCTGCTCAGCATGCCCAGCAGTGCGCCTGTGGTGCCCTACGCTTCCACCCCTCACAACACTCCCTTCTCCGCAAACACTCGCATATGAACAATTTCTCATAGCGGGTCATCATTATGACTACAACGCAGGGTTGTTGAAATATTTTAAATGTTTTTTTCTTACATATTTGAGTAACTATTTTTTTTAGCGGGGGAGAAGTTATACTAAACTATTCGCACTGAAGTCTTGTTCT
Source organism: Fusarium papillatum (assembly GCA_013186395.1). NCBI lineage: Eukaryota > Fungi > Ascomycota > Sordariomycetes > Hypocreales > Nectriaceae > Fusarium > Fusarium papillatum. The sequence goes on along the minus strand of JABCKC010000507.1, from coordinate 2,474 downwards.
TTTCCTTTACTAAGCTGCTAAAAACAGGTTGCCTTATTCTTCTCTACGGCTGGAATTTCAACTGTCGGCTGCACCCTGGATGAGGAATTTAATTGGTCCCTTCAGCGGGGCTGTACCGTTTATCGTCACGCGTCGTCCCCAGAAATCCCCTCCTTTTCTCGGGTTTTGGTTGACTCTGAGTTGGCATCCTCCCTCTGCTCAAAATAGATCAACATACGTGCAGGCTAAGAATGGCTCAAAACCTACTCGACAGCAGACTACAAGGCACATGCACTGTATGCGGGCTGGGCTTTGAAAGGTCCGATCTAGCATCTCCTCTCAGCCAGGTCAAAAAGTCTGCAGAACGTGGTTGTATGTGTTGTCGACTTTTGGCCCTATCCGCCGAATGCTTCTCAGAGTGCTGGTCTAAAGACAATCTAAATGATCCTATTATGGACTGGTCCCCTGTTCGAATGGGCGGAGGCTCTTCTGAGTCGCGTGCGGATGTTATTCTCAACTGGACGTCAGCAAGCAATGGTCAAAAGCAACATGTTATGTTTGACATCTTGGGAGAGGTAAGATATATGGCTTGAATAGTTCACAGAACAGATCTAAACATAGCACAGAGAGAAAATGATATCCCTTGGCCTGGATTCAGAGTCAGACCGTGTCCGGCGGTGGACGCAAACAGTCAGGAGTGCGTCGAGTTCATTCAATCTCACCTCGATGCCTGTGATGAAGGGCATGGAACTTGCGATAAATGGATCCCCAAGACCATTAATGATGCCGATCAAGGAGCGACAAGACCTAGCCGGTTGCTGGAGATTGTCAATGAGAGTGGTGATTTAGGGCTTCTCCTCAAGGATGCAACTAACATCGAGGGCAATTACACTGCGCTAAGCCACTGCTGGGGAACTCTACAGGAAGCGCAGAAGATACCAATCTTGACTAAGGATAACATTGCCGAACGTTTATCCCACGTTTTCCTTGCCTCAAACCTCAGCAGGACATTTCAAGATGCGGTTCATCTCACAGACCGGCTAGGGCTGAGGTACATCTGGATCGACTCGCTGTGTATAATCCAAGGAGACAAAGAAGATTGGAACTCTGAGTGCCGCAAGATGGCTTATGTTTATGGGGGTGCCTATCTTGTAATAGGCGCAGCGTATGCCAAAGATGGTAATGGCGGGCTGTACGCTCCTCGACAATTACGCAGAGTCGAATTTCGGACACCGACAGGGCAACTAGTCAAGGCTGTTGTCGAAGACGCCACAAAGTCACGAGTTGAGCACAATGCATGGGGAAGCAACAGGAAATTCTGGGAAGCCAAAAATCTTCCACTGCTGACTCGAGCCTGGGTATTCCAAGAGAGGATGCTCGCTCGGCGTACCATCTACTTCACAGCATCTGAGCTTGTCTGGGAATGTAGAAGCAAGATCGACTGCGAGTGCAGAGAGATGATGATGCGAGAGCGTTCTGGGCGAGCAAGCAGTATAAAAACACGCTACCACTACGTCTTCAACCGGTGCACAGATTTGGCAAGACCTGACATCTGGCATGATATCGCAGCTCAATACAGTTCAAGAGCTATTACCCATCACAGGGACAGGCTACCTGCATTAGCTTCAATAGCTAAGCAAGTCAACAATCATGGCGAGTGCGTGTGCCTAGGCAGATATCTTTGCGGGATATGGGAGCAAACTCTACCAGATGGCCTACTCTGGTCAGCCGATTACCAGAGTGCTACCCAGGTTCCTAATGGCACAAATGACGAAGCAACGCACATAAGGTCAACCAACACGTCCATCCCATCTTGGTCTTGGTTATCGATTGAGGGCAGGGTTAGGACCTCAGCAGCCTCGAAACAGGCTCTGGTGAGAATTACAGGCATTGATTACGTTTTGGCCAGTGATGATCCTTACGGGGAGTGCACACGTGCGGAGATCAAACTTGTTGGGCGAATGGTGCCAGTCGACATTTTCATTTCCACAACCACCCACCAGCTTGTTGTCCGAGCAAGGAATTCTAGAGAGGAACGACCACTTGTGGCGGATACTCGACCCTTTGAATGCTCGGAAGAGCAACTAGCAGAGGCTAACATGGTGGCCCTGCAAGTGGGTTACTTTGTGCGGATGGGAAACACGTTGTTCTGGTATTGCTGTTTAATTCTGCAACAGGAGAGAGATGGCACGAATAGGTATCGGCGCGTTGGGATAGCCCATGTATCTAAGCAGGCCTTTGCGAGTGTTGATGAGGAAAGCATTGTGCTAGTTTAATCCATTAAGGTGGACTGCGCAGCGGGAAAATCACTTCGTTTTTTTCATGTATCATAGGTGAGGTGTTCCTTGATTTGTTGAAGTATAATATTTTAGTTATTAGTGTACGTTAGTGGTGTAGGCATCAAATATGTTCTTTATTATAGTTAAAGTCGGGATAACCGATGACGAAGATCGGTGTAGGCATCATTTTTTTGGCCTACCATGCAGTACCCCTCC
>JABCKC010000506.1:0-17002 GCA_013186395.1 Fusarium papillatum | reverse complement strand
CGATATTTTGACGATTACTGGAAAGTTCTAGCGGGTGCAGGAAGGCTCAAATAAACAATCTTCAATTGCCGATCTGCAAGTCGTAGTTTGTTGTCTCGGGCTTCGGGAGATTTCGCCGTGTGGTGGGTTTGCGGGGAAGACGGAGATGGCGGGGCGGAAATGGCGACAGCGGGGATGGAAATGAGCACATGATGGTTCATGAATCGGGTGTGTTAGTTTATGGGCAAGAGGGTATTCAGCTGGGAGAGGACAATCATGGAGTTTTGGGGGGTTGATTGAGGTCTTGGTAGCTCAAGATGGTTAGTTTAGTGGTGTTGAGGAGTATTTATTAGCTGGGTGAAGCAGATGTTGCAGTTTCAACGCAGTCCTATGAATCTTCTTGCTGTAACTGTTACAATAAATCATCATGTCTTCAGACGACAACAAGCTCCGTCAGACCCTCACAGAGGGAGGTCATGTCGAAGACCGCACCCAGCCGTCTCTCCCAGTCGTCCATCGACGCTTTGCCAACCCTTCACCTCTTGGGCTTTTGTCCTTTGTAACAGGTAAGAGCCAGTCTTGATTTTAACACAATTTCTAACTTGCCAGGCATATTTCTCATCTCGAGCTTTGGCGTTCATGCTCGTGGAATACAAACCCCAAACGTCATGATCTCAGTCCTCATCTTCTTTGGCGGAATCTGTCAGTACCTCGTCGGCATCGTCATTTACACAGTTGCGGTCATTCGAAGCTCTTGGGTTCTCTTCCTCAATCTCGTGGCACTTGATGTTTGCCTCATTCTTCTCGCAACTGGAAACATGGTTCAAAGCACCGCTGTTCTCAATGCCGGTTACGCCTTTGGATACTTGGTTGCCATTCTGAGTTGAAAGTCCCTCACTATTCTTTATGAAATTACACTAACGCTTCTAGACTGGGCTGGTTGCGCAGGGCTCTACGCTGGAGGAACAACTCCCTTTGAGGTCCCAACCTTTCCTCTGTACAAGGAAGTATAAGCACCCTGTACTCGGGATTTCCCTTTCCACTATTTAACCTTCCATTACCGTTGTAGAAGGTTAATACCATCTCCGTTGCAGCCTATCAGACAAGCATTCGCCAAGGTTTCGCCGTGCGCTGAGAACTTTATTATGACTACTACACTCTCAGAGTATGTTTATAACAGGTGCTCTACAATAATAAACTCTTCAACAACGTTACCTTGTGAAACCTACTTCTGCCTTCATATTGTGCACTGACGCCGCTGCAGCCGTGAACTTAACTAGCGAGCCCCATGCTCGGTCACCAAAACGGAAGGCTATAAAGGGCAAACGGCATGCGGTGTAAGAGGGCAAATAAATCTGTTCCCAATCCACACGTGCTAAGATCCTGCCGCTATTATTGAGACATCGTCACCTCAATCGGGAAGTGATATGCATAGCTGAGGAAGCACTACATTGCCGTCCCAACCGACTTTTGTTGATGCAGCAGGATATATAAGCTGTCTCAAATTTTTCTGTAAGACACTTTTTTGTCTCTGCAGTCGTGGCATTCACTCAAGATGAAGCTCACCGCCATTCTATTCTTCGCCTCCCTTGTGACGGCCTCACCTACTGTTTACTTTATCCGACACGGTGAAAAGCCAGAGGAAGGCAATGGATTGAATGCAGAGGGTCAGCAGCGAGCTCAGTGTTTGAGGAGCGTCTTTGGAGCGAGCTCACAGTACAACATTGGTCACATCATGGCACAGACCTACAAGTCCAGTACGTTACTTGCAATGAATTAGGAGATACGAGCTAATGGGATGTAGGTGGTGCCAGGAAGCGCCCGTACGACACTGTCCTACCCTTGGCTCAAGATCTTGGTCTTACCGTGGACACGTCGTGTGATCGAGACGACAGCGAATGTGTCAAGGACTTTGTCAAGAATTTCGAAGGCAGTGGAAACATTCTCATTTGGTAAGTCTTTCTGTCTACAAAGTAGAGCTTAACTAACACATTTAGCTGGGAGCATAAACGACTCAATAACCTCGCCAAGGAGTTGGGTGCCGATGATGTGGACAATTATCCTAGTGACAGATTTGACATTATCTGGACTGACCCTCCCAAGTACAAGGAGATTACTGAAGTGACATCTGAGAAATGTCCTGGTCTAGATGCTTAAGGTTGGCCAGTCTGAGGCGTAGACCAAGTCCAGTGTGGCTCGATAGACTAGGATTGCGATGCATTTAGATAGACTAGAGTACATTCGCAATAGAATTGTTCTCCAAGAACGTCTCCCATTCTTCCCAACCCATCGTTGAAGGTGAAAGCCACTGTTGTGGTGCTAAATTATCGATGGGCTCTTCAAGAAAATCGAGCCCTGATTGATGAGAATTCACTGCAGTTTGATGAGCAGGGCTATTCGATGCCATTGAGGCGATTGAATACTAGGTCTCTTCAGAATACTAGGTCTCTTCAGGTGTAATCATTCCACTATTTTCTGTCAGCTGGGGAAACATAATCGCACAAGGCACATACAGCAACTTCTTCAACACTGGCGTGGCCTTTTGGCAAACAGCACTCATTCCTGTTTTCGCCATCTGCTCGAATATCTCGAGTGACCCTTGAAGTTCCCGACGTAAAGCATCTTTCGTGGATGCATCGACGCTCATTCCACTGGTACAGATATGAGCCAAGCACACGGCAGCATGGAATGCATGGAAGCTGCCCAAGCCACGGTTATACCACTGATATGGACGGAACATGGTATCTTCGTACAGCGTCCGATGGATACTGAGCAATGCCTGAGAGCTCTCGATACACTTCCGCTGCGACATGAGCAGATTCTCCTTGGTATACCGCATATCCGCCGTTCTCTGTCGAAGAATCGGTCTATGCAAGAGAAGGGTGAGTTGATGCGAGTACCCAAAAAGAATGTTCAATTGAACGGCGTGATGAACCGGAAGTGTCGTGTCGATCAAATGCTTATAGTTAAGAACCTCTTGCAACGCGGAAATCTCCGAGTCGAGTGCTTGAATAGCGTCATATGAAGGCGCACGCAATGATCCAAAAACCTCGCTACAAATACGCGTGCAAAGACCGTAGAGGTCAAACTTGAGCAACAGATATGACATCTGCGTCGGTCCATTTCGTGAGACTGGTATTTCGAATCCAGCGACAAGTTCGTCATCGTTGACATCCAAGGGAGCCTTGACGCTTGAAGGCGTGAATGTTGAGTCTAGGTTTCCCAGGGTAGTGTTTTGTATGATGTAGAGCATGTTAAGTCCAGCCCAGCACCTTCGGCGCTCCTCGACTCGTATCCGATCCATCCCAAAGATGGTAGGGTCGATGTGACAGCCGAGAGCCAAGGCAATGTTGCGTGCTGTGCCAAGTAGAGCCCAGGACTGGCCATGAGTGTGGTTGATGCCGTAGATGAGAAGAACGACAGCTTGTAGCGTATTGAGATTATGTCGCCAGAGGTAGTGATCGGCCTCAAGACATCTCATCGCCGCTCCTCGATATCGACTGCTCAGCAGAGACGTATTCTCAAGTGCCGAGTTGCGACGGCCGAGCTCACGAAGAAGAGGGCTGTCTTCTGGCAATGCGATGACAGCGATGCTCAAGATAACAAAGAGCAGAGCAAGCCATGGGAGAGACACTTGCTCGGGGTCGGACTGGAAGCGACGATAATCGGCCTCGAATGTCGGGTCATGTAAAATGTGGAAGAGCTACACTATTAGCGGACATTATAGGAACAAGAAAGAAGACTTGCAGGTGAGAAGACATCGAAGTAGGTCCTCTTAAGCTCATCGCACTGCGAAGTGGGTGGCAATAGCTCAAGAAGCTCCGCAATCGTGGTAGTGCAGGTCGTGAATGGCATTGACCCAATGTTGCTTCCGTCAAGGTCCGTCTTGATGCCATTCACATTGGGATTGTCCCGAAGAATTGAAGACCATCTTGAAGATGACGGCTCAAACTTTTCGTGTCCAGACTCGTATCGTATAATAATCCCAGCTGGCGGCGCAATTGAACTCGAAGACACACCCTTGAGCGGCGACACCTCATTGCGCCCAGTAAACGAGCCCGTGGATTGAGGTAAAGTCGAATCAGGCGAAGGAAGATTCGACACAGACTCCTGAGGTTCCTGGCTCGTCGAATTGGATACACTCTGTCGTAGCAACTCCTCCAGCCTATCGATCCTCGCGACAAGTTCCGAGTTATCAACAGCCCCTGCAGCAGCTGGCTAGTTGTGTCGTCTGGGCCATTGATCCCGAAGATAAACACATTCTGAAGATGGGATCCCTCGGCGAACACAAGTTTCACAAGGTCCTCTCCCTCGATTGATGTTTCGAGGACACTTGATCTTGCGTTCCCGACAGGGTTCACAACTGAGAGGCATACGACGACCAGTTGAGACGGGCATTTCGACGGTGACTGAGACAACTAAGAATAAGACACTAGACAGGAGCAAAAATCCGGGGACACTCTCTTTTTAGACTCGGGAGCCTCCCCCGGCATCTCCGCATTCCCCGCACGTTCTGCCGACGCCAAGGGGCAAACTCCCGTCCAGAGACTCCCTATGGTGGAGGTCAGCGGAAGCTGACTAACTATGTTAGGCTGTGCTGTATTGGCCCAGTGGCAGCTGGTTTCTCATCTTGTCACGTTCAAGAGACAAGAAAGGCGAGCTGAAAACTATCGATTGGAAACGGTCGTGCAGCAATAAGACCCTGAAAACTTTCTCACCGAGGCCGATCTATCCAGCATAAACCAGAGTTGTCCACAACATGTCCAACATGCAGATTCTTCAGCGGAACGAGACATTCAAGCGGATTGACAACAGAAATCAATTTCACCGCGTCAAATTCACCATCAAGCAAGACGGAAACTACTACATCGGTTATCTCAAGGCCCGACGGGAAAACCCATCGGATCTGTCTCAGCTCCACGACGTTCAACAAGTTCAAACCACGGGTAGAGGTCCAAAACTTCAGCCTCACTGGACAATCACACTGCCAACAAATGAAACTCATGTCAAGAAACCCGCCATCGATGATTTCGCCAACCCAAAGTTAGAGTCGCAGATCGAACAAGAGATTCAAGTATGGGAAATGATTAAGCAGCATCCACACCCAGCGTTGGCTGTTTACCATGGATGCGTTGAGAGCGAGGGACGAGCTTCGGGACTTGTTTTTTCGCGATACGAGGAAACACTTTCCCAACGAGTCAATCCAGGTCGACTATGTAAACGCAACTTTATTGCAAGCGGTCGACCACTCGTACAACCTTGGATGAGACGTTGGCTCAAGTCCATCGAGAGTGCACTTGGTCATCTTCACTCTCTTGGATTTGTACACAACGACATTACACCTGCAAACATCATGCTGAACAATAAGAACGAAGCCATCATCATCGATTGCGATAGTACCTGTCAGATTGGAGAGTCGTTGGTGGACAAGAAGCGCACTTATGGATGGGCGGATAGGGATGTCACTCATGCGGCACCAAGTAATGACTTGAAGAGTCTAGACGAGCTGGAGACTTGGCTCTTTGGCTCAGCTAACGAGCTGGCATGGGAAGGGTAGACGGCTTGAGATCTCCTTAGCTACATCTACTATGATAATAAGTTTCCAGAAACTGTTTTTGGTCCTTATTATATAAATTTAATAAATAACGAAGAATTTTTCGTGCAGTGAATAGAGCCAATTAGGCCCCCTTATCGCCATGGAGGCCCCTACCTTTTGGGTGGCCCAACGGCCTATTTTTCTGTATCACAAGAGGAGCATCATCATTCGTCAGAGGGAGGTCTGCAAAAGCTGACTAACTTCTTAAACCTCCATGAGTGGTGGTGGCTGAGTCGGGTTGAAACGGGGGCTGAGCTCGAAGCTGAACTTCAAAACATCACAGCTTCTCCATCTTCCCAAGTCATAGTCTCCCTTCATTGCGTCTTTCCTGACAGAACCCCTTGAAGATGGATTCCTCCCACTCTGCGGTGCAGCCCGTCCAACAAGCAGCCTGGACTGACGGCTTCTTTATTGCCTCTTTGGCCTTTTCTCTGATGTTTTTTGCCTTGACCTTTTCTGTGCTGTTTGTGATAGGGACACTCTTGTACGACTTGCTAATGATGCCCTCCACCTGGAAATCAATCTGCAGGTACCTAGTGTACCTATGGCGCCCACAAGCAAAAATGGTGTCATCAGAATGTACGCAACACCCTTAGTCATTTTCCCCAACTCACATGTCAAAGTTATTGTCCCGTACTATCGCAATTCGAGATTCGTTGGAAGAGTAGAAATACTTGAACAAATCAAACAAGAACTCGCTATCCCTCCGAAACGGGGTATCTTTAAGAAACGGGGGACAACGCAACCACGAGTCTGCTTACACGGGCCCCATGGCATTGGGTATTACACCCCTCAAAGTATCATGTTATCATCTGACACGTGTAGGAAAACCCAAATCGCTCTGCACCATGTCTACTCTCTCAAAGAAACACATCCGGATACATCCATATTCTGGGTTCAAGCCAATAACATAGAACAGCTCTACGAATCATACGCCTCCATCGCCCAGGATTGTGAAATTCCTGGATCATCAGACATAGGATTCAACCCTCTAGATCTCGTCCCATGGTGGCTAGAGAACAAGGCCAAATCACCATGGCTCATGGTTGTCGACAGCGCTGACGACATGGAGTCGTTCTTCGAGACAGATCAAGGGAAGAAAATGGCAGGCCTCACCGATGCGGACGACGCGAAACGAGATGACATGGCGGCATACATGCCCAAGTGCAGTCACGGGGCTATCCTCTTTACCACGACGAATCCTGAATCCAAACTTTTCGTAGGAGCGTCGATGATAGAGGTCGACACACTGAACAAAACTGAGGCAAACCAGATGATACGAAACTCTCTACACTATGCGGATCCTCAAGCGGATGTGGATGATCTCTCGTGGTGGCTCACCAATTCCCCACTTGCCATCACCTTGGCGACTTCATTTATTAGAACGAACTCCATCTTCATCAAGGAATACATCGGACTTCTAGACAGAGCCCGGCCTCTTTTGGTCAGTCTTAGCGATTCACTAAATGCACCAGATCTCACGAGGAGACTGGGGAGACCACTCGAAGTCGTGGTCCCCTGTCTCGTCTTGTTGCAGCAGCTAGAGCGCGAAGACAAGCCTACAAGCCAGCTTGTTAAGTTTTCAAGCCTTTTCCATCGCCAGGGAATCCTACAAGTCTTTCTCAATCAGCATCAAACAGCGGAATCACAGGGTCCATCATCACTTGAAGCTTCACTGACGAAACTCAAGATGAACTCTGCCTTACTAGAGAGAAACGACGGCAAGTTGGAGATGCACAGACTGATGCAGTTGGTCATCCAGAAGCTGCACTTGCAGAAGGGGGGGACTCTGATAGTCGGCGAAACGGCCATGTCAGCGTTCTGGCGGTCTTATCCGTACGGCCAGCCCATCGCGCATTCAACTCTTGCCACCTATCTGTTAAATGCTTCCTCCATATTTCGATGCTATGAGGCGTTTCCTCTGGAGCCCAGCCCACCGCAATTGGCTGTGATGCAAACTCTCATGGTGTATTTCGAATCCAGAGGAAGATGGGAAGACCTGGCGATGCGGTACGCCCAAGATGTTGTCCAAAGCGTGGAGAAACTAGGTGAAGAGCACCTAGAAACGCTCGACCTCATGAGCAAGCTATCCTTCGTCTACATGCATCAACGCCGATGGGAAGACGCTGAGAGGTTGCAATCCTATCTGCGAAAAACGAAATGCATGACCTTGGGCGATAATCATCCTTCGACGGTGATGAGCAGGGAGTGCCACATCTTTATTGACTTGAAGAAGAGGTCGCAGGAGAATACACCTCTGCTAAGGATTGAGGCACTAAAGGGCAAGGAAAGGGCAGCGTCTCCCATGATGGAAGTACAACAGCCTTGGACTGGGTTCCCGTGGAGTGCATTGAAGAATGATATTCTTGCCAGCAGGAAGAAGAATGGTAAGTATACTTGGCATATGTTTCCTCAGGCTAACCGGTACTCTCAGTGCCACAACCAAATCTTCCTCAACTGGTCGACAACATCTTGAACGGGATACCGATTTTTGGACCCCCGGTGCCCAAAGGACAAGCCCGGATTCACTGGGCATGTGTGAGTTAGACTGTGTCAGCATTTGACTGTTTGGCTGATCATTCACTAGTCCTGCGGACAACGGCTTTTCGATGATTTCTCAAGCTCAAGTCCCGAGTCTCTCCAAGCCTTGCAGCAAAATCTACAAAATCGCGATTCGTCATCCGGCAAGGGTCAACACAGCGGCAGCCCTTCCAGCCAAGATTCCACAAGTCGTCCCAACCTCAAATGGCCATGGCCAACATTTATGCCAGGGAATAACTTCAACAAGTTCCTAAGACAAAAGAAAGAAGAAGCGACTACCCTTCCAATGCATAGCGTTTCACGAATCCCTGAGCCGGTTGTCAACACGACTCCATATCTCTTGATGTGTATTGATCGAGGCCGTCATTTTACAGGACTCTATCAACATGTTCTACAAAACGTCGAGGATGACACACAACTCTTTCAGTTCCTACGAGACAATGTTTCTCGACATCGAGGCATGAGTTCATGGCTCACCTTCAGAAGTGTCAACGCAATTTCTCTAACTCGAGTATGTCTTGGCCAATGATGTCTGCTAATGCTAATTTTTCCCAGTTCGAAGCAGACAACAGTCAGTATGCCGAAGTCCACCGCCACAAGGAAGTATGTGGTAAAGACTGCATATGCATCCCCCCACCCGAAAGAGTTCAAAATGACGAATATGACTGTTCACCATCACCAACAGTCAAACCAACCCAAGTCCCCGTCATCGGTACAAACCGTCTAACGCACTACTTTCTAAAACCTCATGCATTCCATGGACCTCAACGGACGATACTCAACCAGTTACCAAAAAGGGCACAGGGACCGTTAAGCACAACACAAGACAGCATGCAACTTGGCTGGGGCATCCACATCCAAGAGGGTTGGCATTGGAGGTCTATCTACTTTGTGATAGTCGTTGTCTTTCTCATTGGAGGACTTGCGTTTGGAATTGCTTGGTCTATTAAGGAGAAGGATATCCAGAGTGCGTTTGCCATTTCAGCTACTTGGATAGCAATCAGTCCGTTGGTATTTGGATGGATTGCAGTCAGAGATTTACAATAGGAGGGTAATGAATCATGATTCATGATTACATGGTTCACAGACTCTATTGTCCCCCCAACGGCACCCTTACTCTGGCACCCAAAGCATCTTTGTAGTCGAAGGCTTGCAAATTGCAATCTTCCCCAAAGGACCAGCAGAGTTGGTCGTCGCACAAGCCCAAGTCCTCATTTTGTTATCCCTCAGAATTCCCGCCCCAACAAGCTTATCACACACGCCCTGATGCTTCGCCTCCAAGAACTGCCCAATGCTGGTCGCGAACGACGTGGCGCTGTCCCCCCCTTCACGCGTGATGCACCACAAATCCGGATCCTTCTTCATCTGAGTGAGCTGGCCCACTTTGACAGTATCTTCGCTGGATAGAACATCTCGAGTCGTCTCGTTGATGGCGCAGCGATGAATATGAACTTGTTCGTGTGTTCTAGCCCTCCACGAGTTGAGCACCAACGCCTCCTCAGATGGATCATAGTTCTTCTGAGCAAGGAACCATCCTTGATCGCCGAATGCGCGGTTCTCCTGGTTACTCATATCGAGAATACCCGAAATCAGCTTGTTGGTGGTGGTAAGGTTATCATGACCAGGAAGAAGAGCCCAGACATCATCTCCACCGGCTTGGATAGGTCGGTTGGTGTTGCAGTCCCCGGCTCTATTCTGGAGGCATCGGCAGAGAGAGTTGAAGAAGAGGCCGCAGCCTTGACAGGTGACTTGGCTTTGCGTGCAGGTCGTATCGCAGACTTTGACGTCTTTGGGAGCGTCGTGACCGCAGGCTCTGCAGGGGTTGTCTTTGCAGCCTTCGGCTCGAAGGGGGCAGACACATGACTTGATGTCCATCTTTTCGATGTCATCGCTTGTGCATTCGGCCGGGTCGCGAGGGGTGAGAGTGGTATGGCGGTCTTTGAAAAGGGGTTCGGCGATGGCAACGGTTGCCCAGAGGGCAAGAACGGTGTAAACGATACGCATGTTGCGACGGGTACAAATTCGGTGGTAGTCTGAAGTAGTCTTTGGTACGATCTGGGGTTGAAGGGAAGAAGTAGAAAGGAGAGGGGCCGAAGGGGGACTTTTTATGCATGATCTGTCCTCTGTTGAGTTGAGTTCTCAACGGTCGTCGTCGTTTGCGGGGGTTCAAACTCAATTACCCACTCTTGAACGTTTGTAAATCCTCAAATAACAACATTATCCATTGTTCAATATCTTCTTGGCAATATCCCACTCTTCGGGCTGACGTTCGGCGAGACCGTTGGTGAGAACTACGGATATCTCCAGAGGCGTCTGACATGGAAGTCACGGGGTTCTCATCTGCGGAAACTTCCTTCTCCTGGATTCTTGGCGTTGTAAAAACGGCAGAACTGAGCCGCAATGCCAAGTTCTATCCTCACGAAGAAAAGAAAAGAATTGGCATCTGCTGTCTTTGTTCAACTGAGTCGTCCTGTTGTATCACCACCCACCAAGCCCAAGCCAAGCCGCATCTTCGGCCAGCCTGCCAAGCAATCCGGCGCCGATTGTCTGAGTATTCGAGGATTCTTTCGTTCCTAATCCTGTGGCTCACTTTCTAAGTAAAGATATTCGGACCTTTCGAGAGTGGGAGATGGATGTGATGGGGGGTTCCAGTGAGATCTAGCATGTCCAAGAGTCTCGCAGCCTCAGCCTCTAGAGACTAATAGGCAGGTCCCTTCAAAAATATGGCATATTTTACTAGCATCACACATACCTCAGTTATTGTTCCCATGTCTATGTGATAGCTCGTAGCATGTCTTACTTAGTCGCTATTGAGCCGTCTAGAGCCGACACCCAGAGTACCTTGTGCGAATGTTGAAGCTTGAGACTTGGGAGCAAAGAACACAATATTTAACAAAATAGTGTCTATTACATTTCCCGTCTATTCATTTTACCATCTTCAACTCTTCGCTTTATTGCGAGTCAAGATCGGAGTGCCAGCGCATTTACAAGAGTCGGGTTATAGATGACGTAAGATCGTGATAATCACTGCTCCAACACCACCACGAACTCCATCACAACTCTTCTCCCTCTATCTACCCCGTCAATTATCAGACTGGATATTGCCTCCATCCAAAATGCCTCTAACACCACTCTCATCCCTCCGCGTCTCCAAACATCTAATCCCAGCCCACGACCTCATCCCCAACTGCAGCATCCAAAACAAACCCCTCCTAATTTACCACACAGCCTTCCAACACCCCATCTCGGCAACACGAATCGAATCACACCTAACCACCATCGGCGTCGTGATCCCACAATGGCGCTTCACAATGTACACCACCACTCACTTCCACAGCACATCCCACGAGGTTCTATGCATCAGCCACGGTCGGGCACGTTTGTGCTTCGGTGGTGAGGGGAATGAGGACCGTGTTGAGCCTGTTGTTGAAGCTGGTGATGTGGTCATTGTGCCGGCTGGTGTTGGACATCGGCTTTTGGAAGATTTGACTGGTGGGTTTGAGATGGTGGGGAGTTACCCTGAGGGTCATAATTGGGATATGTGCTATGGCAAGTTGGGCGAAGAGGAAAAGGTGAATGCGATTAAGGATTTGGAATGGTTTCCTCGAGATCCTATATATGGAGATCAAGGGCCAACTATGGACATCTAAATCGCATGAATGTGATACGATTGTGTTGGCGTGAGACCTCATCTTGGGGGGCCTGATAAGAGCCCACATTGAAGGGCGATTTGTGACATGAGTTTGGGCATCAGAATTAATAGTCAAAACGTTCAGGAAGCGTCTATCTGAAGCCATTTAGAATTTACTTGCGTGTTTCCGCTAGTCAATCGTGAACATCAACGGCACTGCTATGTCCCTGCAACGAGACTGACCAGTTTCTCTCCAACCCATCAATTGCACCACCCAGACATCAGCAGTCACAAATATTCCACATCCAACACCGAGAGACGCACGTACAAAGCTTATAGCGGCATGGACATCAATTCACATATTCAGTATCTCAATATCTCATATGCAACCATCCACATTACCCATCCCCTCCCATTAAACCCACCCCAAATTATACACAACAACTTAATAATTCATGACAACAGCGGCACCACCAAGCAAAGCACCAAGCGCAATAGCAGCAGTAGCATGAGGAGCAGCCTCAGTAGAAGTAGAAGTAGTAAGACCAGTCACCTGCTCGGTACCCTGCGGCACACCCGAAGTGAAAGGAACACCGACGTCGCTGGCGGAGCTGGCACCGGAGAAGGCCGGGGCTTGGGTCTCTGCTGTGGGGTTTGCCGTCGCGGAGGGGTTCTCGGGGTTAAGAACACTATTAAGAGTCAGTATGGATGTTGAAGGGTGGAGGTGTAGATGGACTTGCCCGTCAATCACGTGGAGGACACCGTTGGCGATGAGGACATCAGGAATGATGACCTTGGCCTCATTGACAAAGACATCCCCATCATGAATAGCAATGTTAATATCCTCTCCCTCAGAAGTTCTCAGAGTACCGTTCTTCAGCGTGCTGCTGTATCCAACAGTACCGTTGACAACATGATACTTGAGAATGCTCTCAAGATCATCACTGCTAAGATCACCCACAACGGAACCAATATCCGCAAAGGCAGCGTTATTAGGTGCAAAGACGGTAATGTTCTTCTCCTCGACGACATCCTCTCCAATGTCAGCCTCGGTAAAGGCGCCGACTACGGCGGAGAGGTTGGCGGCGATGGCTATGTCGGTGAGGTTCTTGGGGATTGTGAGGACCTTGTTGATGATGTGGATGGTACCGCCGGTGAAGTTGAGGTTCTACTTGGTCAGCGATGAAATGTAAAGAGTAACAGATAACTTACAGCTTCGGTCACGTTGGACTGAGCACGGAATCCACTGTAGAAGCTGACAGTATCATCAACAGCAACAGCCTCAACGACCTGTCCACTAGTAACATTGGTGTAAGTCTCGTTGGTGAGGAGAGTCTTGACAAAGGCGGGTGTATCGGTAATATTGCTAGCATAGTACGTTCCATTGAGAACATGGTACTGAAGGATAGCACCAATGATGCCAGGATCGGCGGCGACTTGCTTTGCAACAGCAGTGTCGTTGAGAAGCTCCTCGAGGGCATCGTTGCTAGGAGCGAGGATGGTAATGTTGCGAAGCTGGGAGAGCGATCGAGCAAGACCAGGCTGGGCTCTGATGAGACCTACAAGAGTGAGCAGCAATACAACAAACAAGACTATCGGGACATACCGTTCAGCTCAGAGAGGGTATCATTCTTGGAATCGAGGGCATCAGTCAGAGAAGTACGGCTCTGAGCCGAAGCAGCGCCAACAAGGGCAAGAGACAAGAGACTGAAAGGCTTCATGGTGTGTTGTATTCACAAGAAACTCAAACCTAGCTTCTGATTGTACAAAAAAGACAGAAAAAAAGCAGAGGGAAGGATCGGTTTATGAGCTTCTCAAACAAAACCAGACCATGGCAGCAATAGTCTTGGCCCATTCATCACTGGCCAATAGTCAAGAGACAACCTTGGACCTTTGGACCAGTCTCAAGAGAGCGGGAAGACGAAACAAAAAAGTCAATGACATAGCCAAGACCCTTCTGCGTCATGCACTAGCTTCCCAAGACGTGGTGGAACTTGTTGTCTTATGGCGCGAGAGGCTGTACAACTCGGATGATTTGCCAAGAAACAAGAAATAGCCAAGGGTGGGCAAGGAGGGAGCCGACGACGGGATGGTAATTGAGGGTATCGCAGGAGGGGGGGAAGACACCATCGTCGAGGAGGGACAAAGGTGCCCGGGACGAGAGACTGAGAGGGAGGCAAAGGGCAATTGCATCAAAAAAAACCAAGAATTCCATGCGCTATCCGTCAAATGCCATTGCTTAGAACCTGTTTTTTCTGTCCTTGTCGCGACTCTTGATCCCGTCACTGACGCGCAACAGACAACCACCATCACCACCAACAACAACGGGAACATGCTGAGAATCAACCAATTGCCGACGTCTTGACTGCATCAGCTCAGCCAAAGTTCCAAAAAACAAAAGCCGCAGCAAATGTCTTCCCCATCCTCCACCGGCTGCCCAGAGCCGGAAACCCCACTCCCCGCCATTTATACACGTCGATCCAGTCGCTTCATATCGTCATAGACATTCCCTCAGGTATCGTAGCTGCGCAGCTCGGCTGTGGGTGAACATGGCCAAACAATCGCCTAAAAAGGCGTGACATGGTCCAAGCCCAGCCAAGCCTCGGCATGGTTAAGACGGCATTTCAGCTTATTGATGGATGGGATGGGATGGGATGGGTTGCACCGCACCACGTCTCTGGGAAGCAGCCAAGGCATGTCTCGTCTCGACGATGCATGTATGCGTACGTCTAGACCACGTCGAAGATCGGCTTGGCTTGCTTGGGTCAGTTGTTTCTGCCCAGTTCAGCTCTCCCGCGCCTCAAAAGCTGTCGCGGCCTCACCCAGACCCTGTTCCTCTCGTCTTTTCCGATTGGCTTCCTAAGAATCGACAGGATGGAAGCATCATTAACCTCCACCTGATCCGATATCACCATCTCATAGAGGCGGGCCAAAGGGATCCGCATTCTCCAGCTTCACTCGCTTCGTCTCCCTCGCAAGGTCGTCTCCAAACACAGAACCATCATTGTTCGCCGCCGTCTTCTTTTCCTTGTTCATTGCTTGTTCTCGTCTCGCCCGTTGGAGATTGACTAGGTTCGCTCGATCGGGGTCTCGACATTTCTGTAGCTTCTTTCGAAGAGGTTTCATCGCTTTGACAAGTTCAGGCTGAGTTCATTAGCAGATGCATCCAAAGCAGGTGAGAAACATACCGTTCCCCAATAATCCGTCATTCTCTCTGGAGGCTCCTCCTCAAGCATCTCGCGACAGCTCTGAATCACCCCCAAGATCTTGTCGCGCATGCTTGCAAACGCAGCAGCCTGTCCCGCCTCACCATTCGGCAAAGGAATCAACACATCAAGAAGCCCATGATCCACAATCGACACTGCCGCCATCATAATCTGGCTGGGAGTGTAGTGGAAGTAGGCATCTGTAACCAACGGACTAAACTTGAGAATCTCGCGCGCACGAGCATGTACTCTGTTTATCCGTGACTCCTCATCAGGCAGTTTCCTCCGCAACTCCAAAATCGCACCCTCGAGGGCTCTAAACGGGTGCCTAACGTCAAAGGCGAATCGAATCCCCTGACAAAGCAGAAACTCTCCAGCAAGGATCTGTTCCCCAGTCGTATTGGGAAACTTTTCCGAAAAGGCATTCAGCTTGTAAAAGAATCCTTCAGCCTTGCACCCAAAGAATAGTGATGTCTTGAGGAGTTCGGGGGCCGGGTATGTCATGACAGAGTTGGTCACGTAGAATCGTCGCAGGAAGACGGCGGCGGTCGCTCGGATCTCGGTGGGGAGTTCACAGAATTGCGCGGCGCGGATGAGTTCGACGGTGAAGAACTTGACGAGGCGGATCTCTTCGTCGGCCGTGAGAAAGTCGGGAGGAGGGTCGGAAGAGAGTCGAGGCGCGATCTGCTCTCTTGCTAGCGAGTTTGTCTTTGCGCGAAGCTCTTGGAGATTTGACGGCGTGAAGGACCAGAGCCGATATTGGCTTGATTGCCGGTAGCGCTCATCTTCGGTCGCCATGATGCCCGTGTTTGAGCAGTGAAAGGTGTAAAGAGTGCAGAAGGCAAGTTGGAAGAGCTTCAAGTTCACATGCTGATCTCCATATTCATGATGTCACGTGACTATCTTGTCAGCATCGCATCACAGGCAACACTCTTCTTGCATGAGGATCCCATGATGTATTCAAAATCGTATTCTTTTATCATTTCAAACGTCTTAACAATGAAATCAATTAGTCCCCGAGGACAGAAAAAACCTCCGTCGCGTTCAACGTGACTCTAATCCAATCTTGCTTAACCCAGATGACACGAGACCAAACGCCGCCCAAACCCCAAGTTTACCCAGTTCAAATAAATAAAAACATCAAGTCAACTTCATCACGCATCAATATCCAACGTTCTCTCTTCGAGCAGGAGGAGGAGGCGGGGGCTTCTTGGCCCTGTTGGGAGGAGGAGGTGGTGGCTTCTTGCCCAGAGCAAGGGCACTTGTGCTGCGGCTCAGACTTCCATAGCTTGTTGCAGGACTGGCGCTTCTGCGGTCGCACCAATCTGGGCTACCGCTTCGACTTGTTGAGACATCATCAGAGAATACATCGTCGCTGTGGCCATTTCTACCATAAGATCCACCATCAGTAACGACCCGGGAGAGAGGAGCACCAGGAACACGGAGGTTGGCCAGGGGTGTAGCCGAACGGCCCTCAAAGGTGTTAGCCCTAGCCATGGCTGGTCGTGGTGGTTGAGGAGGAGGAGGTGCGAGACGGCTACCGGGAGAACGATGGGGGATGCGAGCAGGTTCGGGTTCAGGCTCAGGCTCCTCGTAAACAGCCTGGTGACGAGGCTCCTGCCAGGATCGAGCAGTGTTGGATCGGCTTCGGCCTGGCCGAGGTCCAGCAGTAGGAGAAGCAGCAGCACCTCCAGCCCAGCTCTGTCTAACACGGCGCAGCTCCTCCGCACAACGCTCATGGTAGTCGAGCTCAGCATCGAGGAACTGAGTAAGAGCAGAAATGTTCTCAACCTCAGACTCCTTAATGTCCTGCATGCGGCGGAGGACATCCTCGCTAGTCTCCTCAAACTTGGCCTTGTTCATGCGGACCTCTTCTTCGATTCGGAAATCGTCTCGGCGGGCCTTGGCCATCTTGTTGGTGCTGGCGTCATAGGCGAGACGTCGGTTCTCGAGCTTCTTGCGTGTGTTCTAAGCTTGTTAGCTATGAATGATTCATGGGCGTCGAGGGGGCTGAACCTACCTGGTACTCTCGCATCATAGCCAGGCTCC
>JABCKC010000505.1:0-17357 GCA_013186395.1 Fusarium papillatum | reverse complement strand
AGTTTCAATATCGGTGGCCAAGGAATCTAGATCCAGTGCGAAATCGAAACAGAACCTTGGCTTCATCAGGAAGATGCTTAACCTCTGTGAAGCAGGCCATGGCTGTCACCACAACTGTACGCCTGGGGGTGACAGAAGATTACCTGCCAGGTTAGTTTCTATTCGTGATTCCCACGGTCCGATTCTACTATATGAGACCGGCAAGGATGAACAAGGCTATTGCGCAGCTCTCAGCTATTGCTAGGGACCACTTTAGAAACGCCCTGTTCGAACTTTGCAAGAGAATATTCACTCTATGAAATCCGAAATCTCATGGGACAGCCTCTCTGCTGTGTTCAAGGATTCCATCTAGCTCTGCAGACAGCTTAGTATCAAGTACATATAGATAGATTCGCTCTGCATCGTCCAGGATGACGGGTCTGACTGGGAGACTGAAGCAGCCAAGATGGCACAGTACTACTCTGAAGCGAGGGTGACTATAGCTGTCGACTCTTCTCCTGACGGAACCGCGCCGTTTCTTTCATGGAGAAACGAGCGATGGCAGCCTCAGACTTCTTCCTCAGCGCCATACTTGATTGCACGAGAACACTATGACAGACAACTACGGGAAGCACATCCTATCTCTTACTATCCAACGTCCCGTCGCTTTCTGCCAACCAGGGCTTGGGCAATGCAATTATCCATCTTGTCAACTGGGGTGATACACTTCACCCCCTCTGATGTTACCTGGGAGTGTGACGGAGGGACCGTGTCAGAAGACAGATTCCGAATTTGGGATAAAGTCACGACTCATGAGCCATCAAAACCATTCTTTGATATCGAAAATATATCAAAGGGTAGTAAAGAGCAGAGAGAGGCCATTTGGGAGTTGTAAATAGATGTCATTGCGGAGTTTACAGATCGCTCAATCACCTATACAACTGATCGACTGCCGGCGCTGAGTGGGATGGCGTCCCGTTTCCAGGAAATTGTCGGTGGGCGATACTTGGCTGGGATATGGGAAACATATTTCATAGAATGCCTTTCCTGGACGAGGCGGCGACTCGACAAGGGCAATATTCGAGCGCCCAGTAGCAAGCTCGCTCCAACATGGTCTTGGGTATCCATGAGCGAGAGGGCTCGAGCAGAGTTTCATCATGATCGTGGGATATCAGGGCTACCCTTGAGACTTTGTCCGAGGATTCTAGAGGTTTATTGCCGGACTTTAAAGGACGCCCCGTTCGGTCGCGTTGAGGCTGGTCATCTGTTGATCAAGGCACCCTTGTTCAAAGCCACCTTGGTTTACAACACTCGCTCAAGCCACCAGCACATCAAGTACGAGGTTATAATTAAAAAAGACGAAGGTAATCGAGAGCCATGGACCTCGCACAATTTTTACGTGGATTGCTTGCTTTCAGTCAAGGATGGCAACGCTCCCCGAGCGTTTGACGATGACGACCTAGAGTACCTATCAGACCCGACATCGTTTACGGTAACTACTTGGATCATGTGGCTGGGATACGGAGCTTTGGTACTCGGTAACGACCTAGATTCCAATGACTTTCAGAGACTTGGGTATCCAGATGCCTCCAAGCCTGGGTCCTCGGGACACATGTCACCCATTGATGACCTTGAGCGATGGGTACATTCTGTCAAAGGGACGGTGATGCAATTCCGGCTCGTGTGATTCTAGAACGGAAAAGTTCGGAATTGAATTTTAATAGGAGATAGTTAAAACAATAAACAATCCGAGAACAAATCTTCCATCACAAAAACATTACAGGATCACCGGTCTAAAGAGACATGTCGGCTGAGGTTTGGGTAAAGGAACAGTTAAATAGCCTCTGTACAAACAAAGTGGGCAATACCAAGTGCTTCGAACGGAATAAACGCCTAAAATGTAATCAGAAACAACTATTCAGCATATACAGGGTTCCAGACCCAGTGCATTAACTAATTATAACCATCTCGCTGATCTCAACCCCACGCACCTTTACAGACAGCCCTATTACCACCACCATCGTGACCGGACCTTCTTATTCTTTGGGGAAGGCATAGACGCGATGCCGTTCATGATCTACGTTCAAAAGTTAGTATCGTTTTCTACAAGTATGTTCAGTACATTCACTCACCTTGTCTAGTTTCTCGTCATGGTTATCACCACCAATGAGCGTTACTAAGAACCGAGTAATTCTGTTCAAGGAAAACAGCACCGTGTCGTTTTCATCCTTGATGAACTGCTCTTCTGATTGGACAAACTTGACTTCAGTAACATCTCCCCCAGACGTTTTTGAGGCCTCGAAGGTGATGTGTGTATCGTCTGGCTCAGTCCAGGAGCCGTGGATATGGTTGCCGTCAGCGTTTCTGTCAAACTTGAAAGCGCCATTACCCTTCTTGGTATTGTCTCTTTCGCTCCTGGGGTGGCCCTTATCCGTCTTGATATTGTCCTTTTCGTGTTTGGGATGGTCCTTGCTGGCTTTGGGATAGTCTTTGGCGGCTTTGGGGTAGTCCTTGGCAGCTTTGGGATAGTCCTTGCTGGCTTTAGGATAGTCCTTGCCGGCTTTAGGATAGTCCTTGCTAGATTTGGGATAGTCTTTGGCGGCTTTAGGATAGTCTTTGGCGGCTTTGGGGTAGTCTTTGGCGGATTTGGGACGACCCCTATCAGTCTTAGGACTGTGTGTATCGCCGAACGTGAATTGATCCTTACCAGTGTCGAAAAAGCTGTTGAGGTGGTCCGTACCAGTGTTAAACCAGCCGGCGTGACCACTTGCTTGGGTGACCGACGCAAACTTGGCTACGATAATCTCTCGCATCTCTGGAGCATGGGAAGCAAGCTTAAAGCCCAAATAAATGACCAAAGTAGTGACCACGAGGATCCAAAGCGTTTTCAGCAACAGCATGACCTTGTGAAGCCACCACCGGGCTGGAGGGAACCGGAAAGTGGGAAGGCGGATGCTGTTAGCCATTCCGCGGGCCCTGTTAGTGGAGGCTCGAAAGAACGATGGGCGGTCAGCACCCGCGTAACGGCCATTTCCCTGGGGTCTATTTCCCTGGGAGCCGGGGTTAGCCGGTCCCCGTTCAGATCTTTGCGGCCTGGGGCCGTGGAACTTCATGATACCACAAGAATAGTCGTTCTTCGGAGTCCCCTCGGGAGCATGAGGAAGAATAAAGACCAGGGGCTTTCTATGCACCTCCATGAGCAAGATGTTCATTGGGGCCTCAAAACCGCTCCAGCTCTCATGAAACCAAAAATTATGGGCGAGCAATGGCCCGGTAGGGTATGTCTCGACGTGGAAACGGACGGCGGTGCAGAACTCGGCGTCTATGGTCTTTCTGGTGGGGCCAAGGGCGAGGGAGTCGTCGCCTGTAGCGGGTGTGGGAGGGCGTCCTTCAGGCATGATGAGAAGTAGGATATTAATTCCAATCTCTAAATCTAGTGTAGAAGGAGACAACGTATGTCGAAGAATCGAGGAAAGGTGGAAACTGAAGATTCTAGATGAACCAAGTCAACCAAGAGTAATAAGTATGTTTCTAGGACAAAGCCAGTACAAGAACGGCACATGAGTGCCTGATGACTGGACACCGAAAAACAAAGCTTTCTCGGAGGAGTAAAAAGGGGCAAAGAGGTAGATTCTCGATATTGAAGGAACTTGTTCACGGTCAGTCTTTGTGAGGAGCCATTTATGCGCAAGCTCCCAGCGCTCAACATTGTCGCTATCCCGATTGAGCCACACAAAGATGTCACCTTTCCCAAAAAGGGAATTCTTGGCACGATCAACAAAGGGCTTCCAGTTGTTTTCAGCCTATAACGTGATAGCTAGACAACGCTGGTTGACGCAAAGGTCATACTGTCTTGTTCAGGATGATCCCGCTGATTTTTTTTTGTCGAGGGACCATAATGCCATGGCGCTACGAACTGAACAAATCTGAGCCCCACACATTGAATAACAGGTAATTCATCAACGAAACGTGCCAAGTCGTAGTTACTACGCGTAAAGGGTCAATCACATCAAAAAGAAAATACCTCTCCTTCGTAAGAAAAAGGCAAAAAGAAAAGGGTCTGGCCGGGGATTGAACCCGGGACCTCTCGCAAGCTTGCTTTCGGGTTTGCCCTAAGCGAGAATCATACCACTAGACCACCAGACCATCACGTGATTGCTTGATAAGAGGTTTGCGTAAAAGAGAATATGTTGATGGTAACTGGATAGTGGACAGGTGGACAACACACCAAATCTCCGCCCCTCGGCCGAAGAATAGCATAAGAGATTAATCAATGGAATAAATTCATCCAGTTTCTCCGCAGACGGAGAGATTACAAAATGAACTATCTGGGTTGATCATTTGTCAGCCATGTTGAGATTCTCAGCCCCTGGAAGATCGCGTAGCGTCCTGCACGACCAGGATCACCTGTTTCCATTTCAGGCATAGTGTCTCAGACGTGATGGCTTACCCTACGTTGGAGAACTTCACCAAGACGCCAGGATATTAGAAAGCGATAGAATGGAGATCTGAGGGTTGATGAGGCTGAAAGATATCGTGATGATGCAATCTTCAAACAACACCTATTTCCTAAAGTGGCAATAGGTAGATTGTCAACTATAAGGATGGATTACCATATCATATCTTCTCCAGATTAATAAAAAGGAAGACTGATCAACTCCTTTATAAGTGTACCTCACCAACACAAACAATCAAGATCAAGATCGACATCGACAACCACCCCATCACATTTTATCACAACTCTAACAACTTCACTCAAAATGACTGCAGACACCCTCTCTCTCGCTGGCAAGGTCGCCATCGTTACCGGATCCGGCCGTGAGAATGGTATCGGTGCTGGGATCGCCATCGCCTTAGCCCGAAACGGAGCGGCTGTCACCATCAATTACATCTCCGACTCGGTCACTGAGCGAGCCAATGCTCTGGCTGAGACGATCAGGAGCATTGGAGGTAGAGCTGCTGTTGTGCAGACCACCGTTGACACACCTGAGGGCGCCAAGTTTCTCGTTCAAGAGACGCTCAAGGCCTTTGGAACTGGTCACATTGACATTCTGGGTATGTCTCTTTCGTGAAATCGTGGAAAAATGAGTGTCGCTAACGCCCTGCTAGTCAACAACGCGGGCTGGGGAATTGCTAGTGCAAGCCTTGATATGAAGTCCGAGGACATCGCTAAGACCTTTGACGTCAACGTCAAGGGCCCCATCTATGTTTCTCAGGCTGCCGTGCCTCATATGCCTCCCGGTGGCCGAGTCATCAACATCACTTCTACCGCTTCCAAACTTGGCCAGGCTGATATTCCCATCTATGGAGCCTCCAAGGCTGCCCTGGACAGCCTTACCTGGTCGTGGGCCAAGGAGGTAAGATATACCAAGAATAGTAAGCGGAGCGAGCTGACACGATGTAGTGGGGACGTAGCCGCGGCATCACTGTCAACTCTGTCGCTCCCGGCCCCGTTGCCACGGATATTGTTCCGCCGGAACTTCAGGAGGAGCTGCACCGGGAGCACGTCAACAATACTAGGGCTGCTCATAGGGTCGGTACCATTGAGGATATTGGTGATGCCGTTCTGCTTCTTGTGTCCGAGAAGTCCCGATGGATCACTGGACAGTACATTTCCGTCAGTGGTGGAGTGAGCAACTAAGGTCGGATACAAGATGTCGGCTATGTGACCTCGTTTCTATTGTATGAGCCCCGAGTTGAAGCTTTATTTAGATGGAGATAGACACCAATTCAACTTCCAATCTCATCTCACCCCGTTTGAAGCAAGGTTGTAACTACTTCTTACCTCGCTAAATATGTGGCGCCTGGCTCTCATAAGTTTTGACCGGCGTCGCTGAGGTGGGCCCCAACGTGATGCTTACAAATGTACATTCCTCATACCCGTCAGCACCATCTCCCTATAAGAAACGCTAGTTGGAAATGTTAACCTGTGAATACATCTCCTTAAGGCTATTGTTAGGTCCTATCTCAAATATGGTATCATCGCGATCTAGTCGAGGGCATGAAGCCTCCAAGCCCGGCAAACCCGACCTGATGTTTGTCAGTATCACACGTCCCGATCAGATCAAAGACAGAAATACGCAAAAGAAGATCAACCGCCATGTTATGAAACCTATTGGCCTGGCGAGACGAAGGAAACCAAAGAATGAAAGGATAGAGCTTGCTCTGAGACCGGAAGGCCCGTCATCGTCTACCGCTGTTGTACTATGGCAAACAGACGACAACGTCGAGTATGCTTCCAATCTATACATGCGAAGCATTCCTTCGCCAATGAGTGCGGATCAAGATCTCAACTATCGACATTTTTCGAGCCGTGCGCACAAAATCATCGCCTTTCGTAAGACTAACAGTATTACTTGCGTTCCATATGTGTACTGACGACAACTAGTGCGTGAATGGGATTCGCCTGTCTGCTCAATGATGCGAGAGCTATCCTTCACTCTAGCCATGATGCATGACAGCGCTATGCATGTTGCTCTTGCCCTGACACTGGTCTTTTCCCAGGAACACAAAAAGCATCTACTAGAGGAGAGCAACAGATCCCTAGATCACTACAATAAGTCAGTCAGTCTCGTCAACCAACAGATAACCAATATTGGCAACATTGTCTGTGATGCCCTTATCGGTGTCGTCATCATTTTGGCCTGCTATGATGTGAGATTTCATTGTACCCTATCCTCTCTACTTAGCTAAGTCTGCCCACAGGTATGTATATTTAACTTGGATCGATGGGTAATCCACATGACAGGATTGGAGAGAGTAGTAGAGCTTCGTGGCGGATTCCACAAGATTAGTTCTCGTTATCTACAGACGGCAATTATCTGGTATGATATGCCTTGTTGATCATCGTGGCTGAGACTGAACCCCCACAGGACAAGCTTGACTGGCTCAATGATGCTCGATAGACCTTCGTTCTTTGAACCTGCTGAAGAGCCATTGCAGACGCTGGGCGTATCGCATCCTCTGGGCACAGTTACCAGAACACTTCGAAAGCGACTGTCAGACCATGCAGATATATGTACCCTACTGGAGTCCATGTCTGAGTTTGCAACAGCAGCGAGTGAGAAGTCGCCGTGGACTAATGACCCCATATCGAAGCAAAAGCTGCAGCTTATCGTGTCCACGATGCTGAAATTGTCTCGACATGACATTTTGAGCATCCGCGACGATGGCGTTGCTCTCTATGAGGTGATACGTCTGGCTTCACTCCTCTTTCTCTCAGGCCCCTCCATGAAGCTTGCTGGGAATAAAGATGGCAACATGATCATCTCCTATCATCAAGGACGACTCCCAATGTTTCTCAGATCTTACATGCTTGATTGGAGAGGCTTGGAGGATTTGGAACTCTGGGTTTTGGTCATAGATGGGTTGGTCGAAACAGGCCAAGACCAAGAGTGGGTTCTGGGTCAGATCAACCGCACGATGCTAATGAGAAAGCTTAGCTGGGATGACGTTCTTGGGACCGTAGCTCGGATTGCTTGGATCGATGGCCGGTGGACTCGCACAGTAGATCAGCTGCGCGCAGATCTGGAACAGAGATATAGCTTTCCAGGGTGAACATTGTTTTCAGAGATAGAGGGCGCATGTCTTTGATGCATCTAGTGGGAGTCGGTCGGAACAAATTAGAAAACTTGTCAACCCTGGCTACTTGATCAATTCTTTCGTGAACTGCCTCGTTCTGGTGTTTTCTCAAAGTTGCTCTAGCATGACTTGACAGCTTGTCTAGATCATGACATTGGACGGGTAGGCCTCCCATGACTGATGACTCATTCGTTGACCGCCTTATTTCTGGTCATCTTACAGGAGCCGTCAACCGACAGGCTAAACACCAGGCAGCACTATCACGTGGAATAAGCAGGATTCCCATATCGACGCATCGAAGCCAATTCTTACTTAGATCACTTCCACCTAAAGTCACTTCAATCAACGCTCTACTAACGACATGCCTCCAAAAAAGAATTCAAAATGTCCAAAATCCGCGACGAAAAGATCAAGGGCAACAAAGAAAGCGACAGATGTACAGAAACATGTGACCAGTCCAGGTCGAGTATCAGACCTGCCCCAGCTCGACTTTTCCAGGACCAATCTCTCGTCTTTACCGCAAGAACTATTGGACTTGGTACTTGACAACGTGAGCCGTTACAAACACGCGTGCTGGAATATGACTGATACAACCACAGATCCAGGAGCCATTGACCCTGAGAAGACTCGGTCAGACCAGCAAACGATATCATCAAGTCACAAAACCGCGCATCCAGCAATACCTGCACATTTCGGTTGACTCCCGTGGCCATGTAGATAGATTGATACGTGTCATTGAGCCACATCTCAGCATTGCTCAGAGAAAACAGCTATTGAGGGAAGGCCAGCACAAGGGCCAACAAAATTGGTTCCCACGTGGTGTCGATGAGGACGAAATACCAAGCTGTGCATCTCGTGTTCGCCAGTTGACTTTTGGCATCCTCCCTCAAAGACGTTCGCATCTTTACCTTGCCCACAGGTACCTTGAGGAAGCCTTCAAGAATATGCAGAATGCCGAAATTGTCGATGTCGGCTCTCTCACACCGTCGGTGCCTCCTCTCACTTGCATCCGTGCGGACACTGACACGATTGATAGATCAATGGGGCATCACATTGCGTCAATGAAGAACCTGAAAGCCTTGAATATGTTCCTCGACCATGAATCGCTCGGACGCATGTACCCTCTTGGAGACATCACAAATCTGCAACATCTGAGGGTTGTCGCCCATACTGTTCGCGAGGCCCTTACACACGACAACGTGGTTCTGTCAATACTCTTCAACTCGGCGTCGACACTTCGCAGCCTTTCTTTAGAGACGAATTCGTGGCAGCTGGGCAATTTTCTGCTTGGCTGGGAACAGATGGCTTCTGAAGCTGACTGGATCGACCAGGATCGTGTCTATCTCAGCTCCCTGAAGTCACTCTCACTGATTGGTCTTCGTTTCAACCAAAGTCTGATTGATTCACTAGAAAACATCATCGACTTTATGAGCTTGGACGGCCTGACGATTGGGATAGTGGCAACAGGTGCCCTTCGCCTCTTTCCATTTCTCAGAAGGTTGGCTGCTGAGGCCGACACAGCAACAAGCCTACGCAAACTATCTTTAGTCATGTCAGGCGAAAGTTCGTTGCAACATCTTGGAGACCTAGGGGCCGACATGGAATTCCAAGCAAAGATCCGGTTTATCGCGTCATTTAACACTTTGACCTCCCTGGAGCTCAAGGAACAAAACCCGTACCCGGTTACCATTGCTGATGGCGCTCTCCTATTTGACGCTTTGTGGCGAACCATTATCACCCATGAAAACTTGGAAAGCTTGAGCATAAACTCTATGGAAGACACCGGTAGAAATGCCATTCCGCGGTTGTCGGCAGCGACGGTGACAACCCTGATCAACAGCCTACCTAAACTGAGGAATTTCGAGTTTGCACCTGCTGAAGGAGAAATGGTGCGACTCTTCTGTTAAGCTATACCCAAAGTCTGAAAAAAGCTTACTGACATTCATCGATAGGAAGAAATTGGACTGGCTCTTAGCCGTGGCAACGCCTTAGTGTCCATCCTCTGCTGCCCTCAGCCAAACCAGCCACACGCGTTTCCGCGGGGTCCCGATTCTGGTTTCATCATAGTCACTGAGATCCTGAAAGGCTTCCTATCTCGGGACATTGGCAGTCCCGAGGGAAAGTTCGTTTGGGAGGACTATTACAACCTTAGACGCATATCTCTTAAGCACAGGTTATGGGATATCGCCTCAGCGTTTGGCGAGCCTAGAAAAGGCAACAAAAAAGCAAAGATGCTGACATGTGAGGGAGACAAAAAGCGACAAGTCATGTATCGGGAGGTTCCGAGTTTCTTGGGGGAGACGATTGCTACGAATGGCCCAGGAAGTGAATGGCTTCGAATGGTGAACAAGGATCTCGGCTCGTTCCTGCAGTGATGTACTGCTAGATTGGCGTGCTTGGATTACAATGCTTGTGCAAGAATCTGTGATTAGAGTGGTAGAATCGCCCGAACATTGTACTGTTCATATCAGTGTCCTTGTTGTTCGTTGATCAAGGCCAAGTGTTTTGTCTATTCCATGGTTCTGGCCCGTTCAGCCCCTGAAGGCACGGACACAAGAATCAACACAGCAACTCAGGAATTCAATGCTACGAATAAATAGAGACAGATCCTGAACGAGAAATGGATTGCCTTTTCCAGGACAATAGGCCATGAGAAAAAGTTGGCTATAAAGCCTTTTGCAACCTACAAGAGCTGACCACACAACCAACCCTCACTGACACCGCACACGTACACAAAATGGCCCAGAAGATGACCGACACCGAGACCAACAAGCTCGCACTCGCGTGGACACCTTGGCTTCGTTGGCTATCGGAGCACCCGGACCGAGTCACACTGGAGCCTGATAATACCAAGAGCCCGCCACCCACCGAGAAAGCTGGTGAACGCGAGCGCGCTGACAACGACACCGTAGATTGGGTTTATGTCGACCCCTATGACGCCGAATGCGGCACACTCCCTCGAGAGTGCATGGACCCAGACTTTCTGATCTGGGTCAACTCTGAAGGGCGTCATCTCGTGGAGGATGACCCAGAGGCAATTAAGGGTGTCACTGAGGCTCTTCGTGGGCTGGACAGAGAGCGGGCTGCCGCCGTCCGCGAGCTCATCAACGAGAGGTGGAAGAAGGCTGCGGCCATCTACAAGGAACAGGTACACGAGGCTAAGGATAAGCCAAAGAAGGTCGAGGAGGAGCCCGTCAAGAATGTCACCCAAGATAAGTGGACGTCTAAGAATCTCATTTTCCCTAAGCTCAGCTTTTGAGGGCCTTGAACCTCTTGAGTTGGGTGAGGATGCGATCTTGAGGGCGAAGGGGGGTGTTGAGCCTTGAACAAAAGGACTTGAGAGGAAGACAAGACACTAAGGATGTACTTAGTCTTAGATAGGTGAATAAGAATACTCACTTATTATTACTATATTAAGATTACAAGTGCATAATGTTTTTCTCATGGCATAAGCTGAGAATCAAACGCCCCGTCGGAATGATTGAACAAACGCGATCCTAACAATAACCCAATATAGGTACCATCTGATACTAACTATCAAAAGGAGGCAACGAGAATGTGACATTCTAAACTATCTCACCACTACATGTGGAAATGCAGTCTAGAATTGGGGAACCGTCACCTCGATCTTGGCCGATGACAGACCTGACCACGGCTCGTTCCACGAAATCCAGGAATAACATAACTTAGAATGTGCCAAAGCTAGAATTTTATTATTATCTTTCCCGTTACGCGAGGTCATGTACAAGATCAAATAACACATTTAATATCGCACAGCAGCTTCAAAACCCAGTGCTGTAAGGCACTGTAGCTAAGATTCTATCCCTTCAATAGGTAGGTAGGCAGTTATATGAAATACAAAAACAAAGAGAAGGTTTGATCATTTGAGCTTGATGCACCCACCGTGGCTCACACCTCAGGTAATCGCTTTTGTGTACTTGCATATCGACTTCATCCAACGGCTCTCACCAGAAGGCAGTTGGGCTAATAGTAGTACTACTAAAAAAAGATTTATTGTTGTAGATGATACAAAGCTAAGTCGGCGGAGATGCAAGTTGATGTAGAACTGTAGAGTTCCTTGTTGCCTGGTCGCTCGACGACCTCAAACTCTGTGATCCCGTGCTGCCGAAAGTTTGTGTATCGACGGTGAATCACTGTCTCAACGAGTTGACTGGCCTGGGATTTTCAAACATTGCCTACCTAGGTTAATTCACTGCCCTGATTTCCCCTTCCTTCATCAACCGCCCTCCCTCACAGCACTCAATCATCACTCATACACATCACAACCATTTGAAAACTCTTGAGCCTCAAACAAACTCACTATGACTGGCAAAGGCAAAAGCAGCAAGTCACCAACTCCATCATCTCCTCCCAAGCCTTCTCGCTCTGACATGATCCTCGCTATGAATGATCCCTACATGCAGCAGATCATCGACGGCACCAAGACGTACGAGTTTCGAAAGTACAACATGGCTGGCATCAAGAGAATCTGGTTCTACCGCACCGCTCCACACTCTGCCATCACCCACATCTGCCCTGTCGATGAGGCCGCAACCAGAAACCCAAGCGATGAGCCGCTTCCTGAAGATGGTCTGGGGAACAGAGAATACAATGAGAAGCATGCCGACTACGAGGGCTACGACTACGCCTACCGCATCAAAGAGGTGTACGAGATCAGCGCTGAGGGAGGAAGGGGGATTACATGGGCCATGATGAGAGATGAGCATGGCATGAAGATTGCACCTCGTGGGAGAGTTACTGTTCCTGTCTCCATGGTGGCACAATATCCACTGGAGAGCCAGCGCAAGATTCGTTAGGCAGATGAATTGAATTGAGCATCCATGAGGAGGATTACTGGCAGAAATTATTTGAGATTGCTGAACCCAAAGTGAAGTTTCATGATACCAACTCCAAAGCACTATTTGAATTGTAATCCAGTTGTTCCATGCCCTTGCTCTTTTTGCGCATGGCAATCTCCTTGCGAATAGCGCCCGCCACATACAACAAGAATACGATGATGCCAACCACAACGTATGCCGCTATCAGGCCTGTAGACGCCGAAGCCAATTGCAATCCAATTCCACCGTTAATGATACCAATAATCATCAACGATCGGCCATACCAAAGATGCCCATGACTGACCAGTGTTCGCTTCTGATACTTGACATAATTGCGGTGATGCAACCATCCCAGCACAGGCTGCAAGATCATGAGGATACAAACGGCTAGACCGAGCTGAACATGAGGTTCATTGCACCACTACGTAAAAGTTAGCTTTTGACACATGACAGCGAAGACTGTTGATGTTTAGTACCTGGCCATTTTTGTCGGCGGCAATCTTGCCAATGCCAAACCCAATCCACATGCCTACAAAGACAATGATCTGCCAACCCGCGTGAACAAGCCATTTCCCAATCAAGGGCATCAACAGTGATCCAATGGGGAACCCTATGAGAAAGACTATTGACATAATGATTCCATGAATGATGCCGCTGTGGTCTTCGCCGCTGCCGCCGCTAGAGACTGCATCGTTGCCAGAGGTAGAGCTAGGTGTCTTGCTTGATGCTTTTGTGAAAGGGTTCTCATCAGAGCTGATGCTGGCTTTGGCAAAATCCACTGAGAACCTATCCGTGCCGTCGTGCTCGTCGATGATAGCGCGAACACTAGAAGAGTCCAGAGCTTGACCTTTCTTCCAGGCACCGATCCAGTCGTTAGACCCAGAAAAGTCCATGTTAGTAAAGCCATTGCATTGAATATTAGCAACCATTGTCTTGTTAGACACTCCTGTTCCTTCGAGCAGCTTAACACCTTGGAACTTGTCATACTCGGGCATGTCGTGGCCGTGTCCCTTCCGTGTGCTGAGCGTGATGTTTCCAGAGCCATCCTGATACAAGACAAACATGGTGGAGCCACTCATGCCAGTACCAGTTCCGAGGGCGACCCATTGGTAGTCAGTGGGAGCTTCGAGACGGAAAAAGATGTTGCCAGAACCCGAGGAGGCTGTCGCCTGTGGGACGCCCCAGCTATAGCACAAGTCGTTGGAGTCGCCGGTGCAGTAGGTTGCGAGTGCTGCTGATGCTTTTTGGGTAACTAGATAAATAAAAAGGTGGCCTGTTAGTGGTGTGCCGCGGCCCAACGGAGTGATGGTCTTGACTTACAGAATGCCATCGCCAAAACAATGGCTGTGTTGAAGAGAGACTTCATGATGGGAGAGGACTTTAGAAAGGAGACAGGGAAAAACAATGGATAACTGGAAGCAGAAAGATAGCTAACTATAAATGAATTGAATGGATGTCAGAACCCTTTCTAAAAGCCTAACAGGTTTGGCCTCGGGACACTTTAATTATCCCATCTCTCCCAGCAGCCTCCAAAACGCCGGCCAACCACAATCCGGGTCTCTGAGGGCACGCACACGTAACGTAACCCAGACAAAGACGATGGGCTATAAAAAGTGACAAGGCAGGGCAAGTCTCAGCCTCAAAGCCACATCCGTCCAATAACGGGCCTCGCAATTTTGATGACGAGGTTCTAGACCGTCCGTGGGCTGCCATGGTGAGGGAACACGGGGGTTCAGGCGTCGCAACCACCAGCTTGGTCTCGAACTTGAACCGTTTCGTGTGGAGGATCATCATCGCCTTCAGATCCCGTCTTGGCATTTTTGACAGCATCCATATCGCGACAAGTATTCGCCTTGATCAGCATCCAAGTCTCTCTGTCCTGTGGGACGCTCACGTATAATGTCTACAATAGGTACTAAGCTTACAATCTGCCTTCGGGAATTACCGTAGCACTTTATGCTGCACCCTGAGTCACTGTCAACTGATACGAAGCCACCAAAGATCGTTTCTTTGTGGCGCTCGACTCACCATGCGACTTCCCCTGCCGAGTGCCGAGTTCTCAAAGCCAACAGCCACTAGCAGGCTTCGGATCTCATTCTACCCGTGGTCGAGCCCACCACCATATCATCTCTATCCTCAAAGGATTACGTGGTCCTGTGGTTATTATAGAACTGACATGAGCGCTATAACCAGCATCTGTGACTAAAAAGCACTGCCTTGGCCAGAACCAGCATGTTTCTTTTCATCAACCAACCAATATTTTACAAGACTTTACATAGTGATATTGCCTCCCTCGTGTCAGGAATTTAATCGACATTTAGCAGAGGTTGTTCTCCCTCGATCCCTAGAGTCGGTTCCCCATCACCATCACTTATCCTTTCCATTACCTCACGCCATAAAGTGCAGGCTGGGCCATCATATACCGGCGCAAACCACAAGTGCTGTTCTAAGCAGGGTTTAGCAATTTCCCAGGCCGTTTCCTGCGCAAGCCTTTCAATGCGGGTGCGATAGCCGTCCTCAAGCTCTGTGAATCTGGCAGCAATTGCACCAAGGACTGTCGCCCAGGTCAAAAGGTCTAAGACTTGGCCACTTTCGATGGGCTCTTGTTTATCCAAGACCTCCAATAAGCGCAAAATCCTCTTCGCGTGGCGCAGCTTAATTCCCGTGTGAGGTGGTGTCGGAAGTAGGACCATGTCGACATGGAGGAGCGCACAGAGGCGGCAGATCTCTTGGAGAATACATGAGACGTTGGTGTTCGATTCCCTGTCTTCTCCTTGTGTAGAAATTGGTGCGTAGGAAACCAGTGACAAGGTCGTGTGTGCCGCCCAGTCGCAGTTGTTGAGTAGCACATCTAGCGAATCCGGCGCCCCCTCTCCCCCTCGACAATAGTGGTCAAGGGCAACTGTGACCTCTGACATAATCTGGAAGATCTTTCCTAGGCTTTGATCCAAGTAGATGGGCATCGCCTCGTTGGGACTTGGACGTAGGTGCCGACCAGAGGTTTCGAGCATTTTCCTGGCTTGTGCATCAGGCTTCCATGAACTGCCACCGAGCAGTGGTTCTAGTTGGCGTGGACAAGAGAATCTAGGCACACACCCTACCCGAGCACTGTAGACAATATCGAAGCTGAAATGAAGTGTCAGTAGAGCAGCTTGATCAGGCAACGTGAAAAGCTTGTTAGGAGTCTTACAGAGGCAAAACGTATCCGAAGGCATGCTGGTCGACGCATGAGATTCCTCCGTTTTGCTCTACTAGATAATAGAGCGCATTGATGTGCTCCTCACCAAATGTCATCCTGCCATATATGTTCATGTCGCGGTAGGTAGCCATCGGCGATGATGGGTGGGGCTCAGGTCTATCTGTCAGGTCAAAGTTTCCGTGAATGGCGAGAATAAAGATGGCGAGAAGAAGACCCTGATCAACGTCAGAAGAACCAGGCTTGTACTCCTCGATCTTGGTTCTCAGAGCTCTGATGGCTTGGATTTTCCGTTGCAGGCCTCTTGTGATGATGCGGTTTTGTCCCTCGACACCAGGTGATGAAATGGAGTAGTGGGTAGAGGACCCAAGTATCTGAGCGTAGAAGACCAAGGGGGATTCCATGGTTCTCGTTATCCACGAGTGAGCGAAATCGCGTTTGTAGGTTTCTGACTCTCCAAACGCAGGCAGCGTCCTGTTGAATGCTGGATGAAGGGTCAGGAACACACCTAGTCAACTAGTCTGATGCATGACTCACCATAGTGAAGTAAGAATTGTTCTTCTCTCGCGGGTTCTGGAACAGCCAGAGAGTCAAATGGATCGAAGCTCGCAGCCTTTTTCGGACTGAGCGGGATTTTGCATCGATGGCTGACCCTCAGACGCCGATCATCCGTGCCCTCACCATCATCATTAGCCTCGCCAGTGAGGCGATAATGGTTTCGACGAGGCTTTTTTCCCGGAGCACAAGTTATGAACTGCAATGTTTTTGGTCGCTTGGCCTCCTTGAGAGCAGCCTGGCGTGCGACGTGAGCACGTGCCTCCGCATTGAGTTGGCCGTTGTCTAAAGAGCCCGCGGCGGATTGGTGTTGAAGAAAGAATAGCGGGCGTACATTTGTTGAAGGCATCGCCGTTTGCTAGAAAGGATATGAGAGAGTTGGGTTAAAGGTTGAAAAAGATTGACCAGGCTGGACGAGGTGGACGTGTTCTTTTTTAGCTTCATTAGGTACCACACAGCTGAAGCAGATGATCTCCATGTGAATGCCATCCCTGTCACAGCCTTGTTTTTAGTGAGGCACCAGAAGTGTGGCTGTTACAAAAGTGCAAGAGAAGCCAAAGTTATCTCACGTGAGAGTTTTCCGTAATTAAATGACTTTTCTCCCAGTTGACGCCTCTCATTCTGTCTATTGCGAACCGCATTTCTTGTCCGATGAAGCCAAGAATAACCGTTGTGATGCTTAATGACGATCATTACTATAAGTAGAAGGTGGGGTCTTTCCACTCTTGGTTAGTGCTAACAGAACTCCACTCATAATCTTCTTCCTATTGGTCTACCTGGAGGAGCTGGAGTGTCAGATCTGACAAGGGTGTTTGTCCCCTTTGAAAGGTGATGAAAACAGGACGCTCTTCAAGTGATGCTCCGCGCAATCCCCCCTCTCCCTTTTCATTTGAAGGAAAAACTAGCAGAAGGGGCCTCAGGATTAATTAATTATGTAAGAACGTCTACACTTTGACCAAGTAGATCAGGCTGAAGTGTACAGATGGCCCAATGTCCCCCCCGCCGCGCGTAGGGTAGCTACCGAGCTCACAGTCAATCAATGTTAGATACCAAAGACTAAGACTCTGTTGTGAGTGCGGCGAAAATAATGATATCTATGATTGCTAATGTGTCGCTGTTTATAAAATAATGATTTATTATGGGTGCTAAGCAATGAGTCACAATGCTCAAGAGAGGTGGGTTTAAAGAAAAACCGCCGATCACATCAA
>JABCKC010000502.1:0-10456 GCA_013186395.1 Fusarium papillatum | reverse complement strand
GCTTCAAACACCACTTGACCCTCTTCAGTGTTGGTTTTTCTGAGGCGAGCTCACAGGCGACAAATGCTCAGCTGATATCGACTCAACAAACCATCGACCAGAATCAGGCATACATGGTTGCAGCACTTCAGACTCTTCAAGAAAAGACACCGGAGCTCCCACCAGGGTGGCACCAGGCTGTTCTTGACCAGCTTTCTGCCATCCGGGAGGAAACCAAAGCCAATCGAATGCCGACTGTGATAAAAGAGGACACAACGCAAGGCCCACCGGCAGAGACGAAAGCCCACCCGTACACAGATCAAAGCGAGTCAGCATTCCCTCCAGGGTTCATGAACTCCTCCTTCTTCATAACCTTGGGAATGATGAAGTCTGGCTGCCACTCCAATTGCCAATGCAGATGCCACTTCCCAAGATCAAGGAACTCTTGGAGGCTCCCTAGGGTTCTTGATGCAGCCATCGGGTCTCTTTTCATCGGTTATACAAGTAACCCTGTGGTATCCACAAAGTGTGACCTAAAAGAGTGCTCCAAGGCCCGATCCATCCGACTCAGGCTTGCATACAGATTTCCGCTTTGGTTTCTCAACTACACCGTCCACATGCTCGTCGAGGCGTCAACGACAAGACCCTTCACTCTTGGCCTCGTATCGTACCGCCGGATAGGATATATGATTTCAGATGAAAATATTCTTTTCCAGATTCGCAGTGGAAATCTCACTGGGGTGCGAAGAATCCTGCAGAACAACCGGGCAGCCTTACTGGATGTTGGTAGTGATGGCCGCACGGTATTGTTGGCGGCTCTGCGGGGAAAGTGTCCCTGGGAGAAGGTGCTTCAAACGATTAAACTACTTCTGCAAGCCGGCGCAGACCCTGACCAAGAGGATGATTACGGAAACACAATGCGGATCGAGGTGGCCAGAAAGATCCTAAAATGGCCAGGCGAATACAAATCTGCTCAGCTACAAGAGATCTTGCCCATGTCGAAGAGTGCCGACATAATCGAGCTGACATTTCTTCATAAGATCATCGTAGGCCAATGTCACGTCGACCTTACCATGCTGTTGCAAAGCCGAAGCCCAGATATTCTAGCGCAGATTGATGAGCCAGATATCGTTGGTGAGACTCCGCTGATGTACGCTGCCCGGCTAGGCCATGTAGACCAAGTCAAGGCTCTAATCGACACTGGAGCCGACGTCAACGTCAAGAGGAAGAGCGGAAGCCCAGCCTTGAGTATCGCAGCAAATGCGGAGATCGTGGATCTACTTATAAGGGCAGGTGCGGATGTTCACGCAACAGACGCAAGCAGTATCGCTGCCCTTCACATAGCAGCTAGAAACAATCAGACCGAGATAGTCGAAAAGCTACTGTCGATGGGTGCTAGGGTGAATCAGAGTTCCCATAGAGGGTTAAGACCTCTCCACATGGCTGCGCAATACAACTCGGCCGACGCAGCTCGACTACTATGTAGCCTTGGCGGAGATATCGAGGCCAAGGATAACAAGGGAAAATCACCTCTGGATATCGCGATGCGCTTCAACTCTCACCACACTATTGCTGTTCTCCTTAAATTGGGAGCCGATTACCTCTCCCAAGACCATGGCAAATCTTTCCTTCGCCGCGCAGCCAAATATGGGGACGAGAAGACTTTGAGAATCCTGGCAAGTTTTGAACCTGAAGGTATTGATATCAACGCCATCGTCAACCAGAGGGGGAAGACGGCGTACGAAATGTTTGAGCGTCGCTCGGATATCACAGAAAATCTCCGATCGGCTTTCTATTCTTTCATCGAGGTCGTCATCCGGAACCAGTGGGGGAAAGAGATCTCGGAGAGCCAGAGTGACTCTGATGACGAGACTTTTGTCGATGCGGCCGAGTTTCCAGAGCAAGACTTACACGTGTAACGTTGGATTGTATTCCGTTTTGACCATATGATATGGTCTACCTTTGTGATGTAGTTGATTTCAGTCTGATGGAGCACTGTATAAAGGAGCAGGAGTTTACTAGGTTGACAGAACCCAGGGCTACATATAGCAGTTTTAATTTGATAGCTTTCTTGTACTATAGTGCTATAGCATTATGATCGGATGCTGCTTCTACATCATCCCGTTTACCCTGAATTCCTGAATCCAAGTGGTAGAGCTACTATATCAACCCGACCGCGGTTACTCTCTAGGGATGTGTTCCCGAGGTTTCCCAAAACAGCCATCTTTTCCGCCACCTACCCTAACCCTCCAACGTCGTTCTTCTGACCATTCACAGTCCCCGAGCAAAAGCTGGGGTAGCGTGACAGGGGAAGACACCATCAGCAGGCATTTCCGACAAGTTACCGACCAAGATCGACGTGGCAACCCCCTGAACAGCCCAATAAACACTCTTCAGTCACACTCCCTCGCCCAAGTTCCTTCCTGCATTCCTTCAAAAAATGAGGGGTTCTCGGCCGGGAACACGGAGTCGACAACAGTCCGGCCGTCGAAACTCCGTAGTGGTGTGTTCAAACGTCGGCGGATACGATGTCCGAGAATGCGTCGTAGTTTTGATTTCCGCTCCGCGTCATCATGAAAAAAGGACAAAAACGGGAGGGTTTACGAAGCTCAAGTCCGCATCGTAGTGTGTGGGTGTCGTGTCGAATACAGGGATATTTCGACCAACTACGAGATTAAGAATGGGGCGGAGGTTTTGCGTATTGGGACAACTCACGCGATGATGATGTTTTCAACGGAGCGATTTTGAAGCCCGGATACCGTTTGAGATTCACGAGCGGTTGCGAATTCCCATTGTGAAGATACTGAGTTGCGGTATTTGATCATCGCCAATCGTTTACCGCATTCCTAAGCGACGACGGCATCTTCAAACCGACAGGCTAAAAGCGGGTAATCTTCAAGACGTCTAAATAAAAGAATAGCTTCATGATTGAATAGAAAACGCGCGTATTGGGCCGCGGGTTCGGGAAACGGGTCTCTAGAAGAACCCGATGTCTACAACTTCAATTAAAGAACGGTGGGCCATGGGGAGACACATGGCGATTAAGCTCATGGCATGCCATGAACAGTGGTGCCACCCGACCCTCCAGAAAGTGACGCTATGTGGTGATCTTTCTGGTCACCCGGTCAAGGGGCACCCTAGTACACTAAAAGCCCATTGGCCACTCCTCAGCCCTGCTCGACAACCCTTGCCTCTAATGTGGAGTTCACACGACTGAAGGGGGGCCCAGATCTGTCCGAGGACCTCCAAGTCCCCCGAATTTTGGCGTCTGCGGATTTCGGTTCTTCTTTGTCCGACTTGCGCACAGTGTGTGTAATGTGTAAGCGGACATCGCGATATTTCCCCTCAAACAAGGCCAAGCAAGGGGTGTGGGTATTTGAAGAGGTATTAAACCATGCAAATTCCCATTGTTTCTGTGTGTAGAAGTAAGAAGGATTGTCATTATCGATCGTATACTATCATCCCAAGCTTTCCTCTCTCCTCGACAACTACCATCTCCAGGTAGAATGGTTGCAAACCTAGAGGTTTGCGGGGGGTATCGTTGATATATACAAGTCGGCTCATCCAATGCCGTCCTAAAAGTCCGCTCCGGCGGGCAATTCAGGTTTTCTCGAAGAGAAGAAGATGATGGCACTTGGCAGGCGTGTGATTGGGGATGGGTGGTCTGATTCCAGATCAGAGTATCGAGTAGCGACATCAAGAGATGCCAAAAGGGCCGTTGGGAAAATGTGGGTTGCAAAAAGACAGGCCGGACGAACTGCTTTCCCTTTGGATCACTTGGTCGCCGTCGTATACGGCTCCGGGCTTGATCCTCTCTTGATCTCATCATCGTGGGAACTAACAGGAGACTGCTCGCACTGCTCTCGGGGGCTGCTCTCGGGTGTTGGGAGTCGGATACAAGTGCAGTGTCGGAGTAAAGCTTCGCATCTTGCGAGCCTCTCCAGTAGATCTTGATTTGGACGTCTTCGCTTCCTTGGAGGAGCGGGCGTGCTGGGCGTACAAACTGCTTTGAGCTTCGAATGTGAGTCTTTCTAGATGAAAAATTCCATTTGGACTGTTCGAGGGTGTGCCGTTACCTTGATGCAATTGGAGCATGGGCTCTTTCTATCGCACTTCTTCTTCCTTTGCTGGCAGAGAACGCAAGCTAGAATCCTCTTGCCTACCGCCTTCTTTGGTTGATCTGGGTTATTTGAAGAAGACATCTTTGTGGATGCTGCTCGACCGTACCGGTCCACCGAATTCGAGACTGTGTCGGACATATTTTTCGTATAAACTCTTTCCGAGAATTTCGCATCTACGTGGGTACGAGATTTGCAAAAGAGATGCTAGTTTAAACAGAAGATGTCGGCTTTAAAAGTTAAAGCCAGCATCAGCTTAAACTTTTGGGAATATCCCAACTACCGTCTGAGCCCTTGGATGAGACCCCAGGATATCACGAGGGTCCACCAGGCCAGACCTTGATGCTAGCCTCCCCCCCATCAGGTAACAGATCATGCAACAATCCAGTGCACGGCTAGTTACAAGGGTCGAGAGATTCTATTGGAGGTTTGTCGAGTAAAAGGAGGGGGTGGGCTCTGCCACACCCGGGCATCGGGTTCAAGCTGCACCCCGAGAGAAATCTCCACTGTATCGTGACATTCTGTTGTTGAACAAGGGTGTAAGCTCGGAGTTGAGAAATGCCAGGGAAACACTTTTCCTGACGGGTAGTTAGAAAACGCCGCTGCACCGCTGACGCTTTTCGCTCTCGCATTTTCGGATGCTGCGGTCTGCCAGAGTCCGCCTTTCCCTGAACTTCATAAGGCGAAGCTCCTCTTCGATCTCTAAGCTCAGAGTACATGGTTTCCCAGCCCAGCTTTAAGGCACCCAGTAGCGGATCCTGTCATATTCTTATTCTTTGGGTCCTTTTAGTGACGAGTTTTCGGATGAGTCTATTGATGCTCCAGTGAAGCCTTCACTGTCGTCCACCACTTATACGGACGTGTAAGCATCTATAGTCCTCACTCCAACCTCACTCAGCATAAGCCCATCTACTAGTACTCTTGGACTCTACACACACTTTTACTCAAGATAGCTGTCTACTCATTTCACAATGGCATCCAATTCCCTGGAGGGCACCACGTCCCCGCCGGGAGACACCAGCCTTGACCCAGCCGCCAAACAACCTCCCAATCTTGAGACACATTCCAACTTGGGGACCGACTCAACCATCAATGACTCAGCATTGAAGGATACTTCTGTCCGCAATGAAGCACGCAAGGAGACCGACACCCCAGTCCAGACCAGCACAGAAGATGAAGATGAGGACTCAGAACTGGAACGCAGACACAGCATCGTCCGGGACTTGGCCCGACAGTACACCCACCAGAGCCAGATGTCCTCCGTCAGCGGCAACCCCTTTTTGATGGAAGACGAAGAAAGTCCCCTGAACCCCAGAAGCGAAAAGTTCAGGGCCCTCACCTGGGCAAAGTCAGTCGTCAAGCTCCTCCACGACAACGGCCTCACATCTCGAAAAGCCGGCGTCTGCTATCAGAACCTCAACGTCTTTGGCTACGGACAACCTACCGACTACCAAAAGGATGTTGCGAATATCTGGTTCGAGGCAGCTAACTGGCCACGGCAGTTGATGGGGTATGGAAAGACTCGTATCGATATTGTTCGAGACTTTGATGGCATTGTTCGGAATGGAGAGATGTTGGTGGTTCTTGGACCTCCTGGTGCTGGATGCTCTACGTTTCTCAAGACTATCAGTGGAGAGACGAGTGGTATTTACGTTAACGATGATGCGTACTTTAACTATCGAGGTAAGCCATTGCGAGTGTGCATCTATGAGCTGCAAGCTAACCAACAGGATAGGAATCACGGCAGAGGAAATGCACACCCAGCATCGTGGTGAAGCCATCTACACAGCTGAAGTTGATGTGCACTTTCCCCAACTGACCGTCGGCGACACGCTGGATTTTGCAGCCCACGCCAGAGCCCCAAGAGATGTCCCAGCAGGCATCGACAAGGAGACCTTTGTTGGACATCTCCGTGACGTCGTCATGGCCATGTACGGCATCACCCACACAGTCAACACACGTGTGGGTAACGAATACGTCCGAGGAGTGTCTGGCGGAGAACGCAAGAGAGTCACCATTGCAGAAGCTTCACTTAGCGGTGCCCCCTTGCAATGCTGGGATAACAGTACCCGAGGTCTTGACTCTGCTAACGCGGTGGAGTTTTGCAAGACCTTGCGTCTTCAGACGGAATTATTCGATACTGCGGCTTTTGTCTCGATTTATCAAGCCCCCCAAGCTGCGTATGATGTTTTCGACAAGGCATTGGTTCTATACGAGGGTCGACAGATTTACTTTGGTCCTACAACCGAGGCGAAGCAGTATTTCATGGATCTCGGATTCGACTGTCCACCCCGTCAAACAACGCCCGACTTTTTGACGTCCATGACAAGTCCCCAGGAGCGAGTCATCCGACCCGGCTTTGAAGCTCGCGCCCCAAGAACCCCAGACGAGTTTGCAGCAGCCTGGAAGAATTCCTCCGCCTACACAAAGCTCCAACAAGAAATCGAAGAATACAAACAAGAATTCCCCATCAATGGACCCGAAGCAGAGCAATTCCGACAAATCAAGCGAGCCGTGCAAGCCAAGAACCAACGTCTCAAGAGTCCCTACACTCTAAGTTACGGACAGCAGACGTCTCTATGCGTGTGGCGAGGCTTTAAGAGATTGATTAGCGATCCGACTTTGACGCTTTCTATGCTTTTTGGAAACTTTTTCATGGGCTTGATCGTTGGAAGTGTTTTTTACAATCTGGATCAGTCGACTGGTAGCTTCTATCAGAGAGGTGCCTTGGTCTTTATGGCTTGTTTGTCTAATGCTTTTGCAAGTGCCCTGGAAGTATGGCGAATTCCCCCCTCTTTGAAGATCCTGATACTAATGGTGATATTAGATTCTCACTCTCTATGCCCAGCGTCCCATCGTTGAGAAACACAACCGCTACGCCCTGTATCATCCATCAGCTGAAGCAGTCGCCTCTATGCTCTGCGATTTACCGTACAAGGTCCTCAACGCCATCGTCTACAATCTCACGCTGTACTTCATGACCAACCTTCGTCGAGAAGCGGGAGCCTTCTTTTACTTCCTGCTCATGACGTTCCTCGTAACGCTTTGCATGTCGATGATTTTCCGCACCATCGGTTCAGCGTCCAGAACTCTATCGCAGGCCATGGTTCCCTCGTCTATCCTCATTTTGGCCCTGGTCACGTTCACTGGCTTCATCATTCAGATCGATTACATGTTG
Source organism: Fusarium papillatum (assembly GCA_013186395.1). Taxonomy (NCBI): domain Eukaryota; kingdom Fungi; phylum Ascomycota; class Sordariomycetes; order Hypocreales; family Nectriaceae; genus Fusarium; species Fusarium papillatum. The sequence goes on along the minus strand of JABCKC010000502.1, from coordinate 3,181 downwards.
GATTGGTGTCGATGGATTAACTACATCAACCCTCTCGCGTACGCCTTTGAATCACTCATGGTCAACGAGTTCCACGATCGCAAGTTCGAATGTAACGTCTTTGTTCCCGCCTATCCAGACGCAGACCCGATCAACCGTGTCTGCTCGACTGTCGGATCCGTCCAGGGCGAGCCAATGGTTGACGGAGACGCCTACATCAACATGTCCTTCAAATACTACCACGCGCACAAGTGGCGCAATATAGGCATCGTCATCGCCTTCACAATCTTCTTCCTCATCACGTACATGGCCTTTGCCGAATTCGTCAGCGCAAAGAAATCCAAGGGCGAGGTTCTCGTGTTCCGGAAGGGTCACAAGCTTTCAGGAGGGAATGGAAACGATGCTGAGTCGAGCCCGGCAGGTCGCGTTGCCATCACTGAGAAGGAGGGTTATGGCGAGGGACAGCCTTCCAACTTTCAGTCGACGAGCGTTTTCCACTGGAACAATGTGTGCTATGATGTCAAGATCAAGAGTGAGAACAGGAGAATTCTGGATAACGTTGCTGGTTGGGTTAAACCTGGTACAATGACGGCTCTGATGGTACGTCTATCCCTTTATATGGATGAGATCTGATACTTACATATGGTACAGGGCGTTTCTGGAGCTGGCAAGACGACACTTCTCGACTGTCTCGCAGACCGAACAAGCATGGGAGTCATTTCAGGAGATATCCTAGTCGACGATGAACTCCGCGATGCATCCTTTCAAAGAAAGACTGGCTACGTTCAACAGCAAGACCTTCATCTATCAACGACAACCGTCCGCGAGGCCCTCAACTTCTCAGCCCTCATGCGTCAGCCAACCCACATCCCGAAAAAGGAAAAGCTAGCCTATGTTGACGAAGTCATCAAAATGCTCGACATGCAAGATTATTCAGAAGCCGTGGTCGGAATTCTCGGTGAAGGACTCAACGTCGAACAACGAAAACGTCTAACAATCGGCGTCGAGCTAGCGGCAAAGCCCCCCGTTTTGCTCTTTGTCGATGAGCCAACGTCAGGTCTCGACTCTCAGACATCATGGGCTATTCTCGATTTATTGGAAAAGCTTGCTCGAAGCGGTCAGGCTATTCTCTGTACCATTCATCAACCTTCGGCTATCCTCTTCCAGCGTTTCGATCGATTGTTGTTCCTGGCTAGCGGTGGAAAGACGGTTTACTTTGGCGACATTGGAGATCATTCTAGGTCTATGATTGACTATTTCGAAAAGAAGGGTGCGGATCCTTGTTCGCCAGATGCCAACCCTGCTGAATGGATGCTTGAAGTCATCGGTGCAGCCCCAGGCTCAGAGACGGAACTCAACTGGCCACAGATTTGGAGAGATTCCCCTGAACACGCTGCGGTTCAGGAGCACCTCAAGGAACTATCTCACCATCACATTGAAAAAGACTCGGATCCATCCTCATACGACGAATTCGCAGCAGACTTCAAGACCCAGCTTGTCCAGGTTACCCGGCGTGTGTTTGAGCAATATTGGCGAACACCTTCATACATCTACTCCAAGGCAGCCCTCTGCGTCCTCGTTTCTCTCTTCGTCGGCTTTGTCTTTTACAACGCGCCAAACACGACCCTGGGTCTACAGAATCAGATGTTCGCCATCTTCCAGATCCTGACCGTGTTCGGCCAGATGGTGCAACAAACCATGCCACATTTCGTCATCCAGAGAGATCTCTACGAAGTGAGGGAACGTCCATCAAAGACGTATGGTTGGCAGGTCTTTATCCTGAGTCAAATCATCGTCGAGATCCCCTGGAACACGCTCATGGCGGCTCTGATGTACTTCTGTTGGTACTATCCCATCGGACTATATCGCAACGCAGAACCGACTGATGCCGTCGCTGAACGAGGAGCGCTCATGTTCCTGCTGCTTCTGGCCTTCATGATCTTCACCTGCACCTTTACCGATTTCGTCATCGCAGGCTGCGGATCAGCAGAGACGGGCGGCAACATTGCTAACCTTCTCTTCATGATGTGTCTCATCTTCTGTGGTGTCCTCGCCCCGCCAAGCTCACTCCCTCGTTTCTGGATCTTTATGTACCGCGTCAGTCCGTTCACATATTTAGTGTCGGCCATCTTATCAACAGCCGTGGCGAATACAAACGCCGAGTGCGCACCGAACGAGTACATCCAGTTCCCACCACCGTCTGGAAAGACTTGCGAGGAGTACATGGATCCCTATATGAGCAAGGCTGGTGGCTATCTGACGGATCCCAACAATACTAGCGAGTGTACCTACTGCACTATTGGCGACACGAACCTGTTCCTTGCTGGAGTACAGTCCGACTATGGAGACAGGTGGAGGAACTTTGGATTGATGTGGGTATACATCATCTTTAATATCTGTGGCGCGTTGGCTCTTTATTGGCTTGTCAGGGTTCCCAAGAACAAGAAGGGTAAGAAGCAGAAGAAGGAGTAGGGGTGGAAATGGGGGTGAAATATGCAAGGTCGGGCGCGCAAGATCGCGACAACATAGACATGTTCATTGTTTCATTTCCTTTTATCCATAATCATTCTTTTCAGCAAGTGTATTTCCTAATAGAATAACCAAAATATGGCTGGTTTTCCATACGTTGGCGAGATCTCTTTGTGGGCTTGTGAGCAACTAGAATCAGGCGTGATTTACATCCTGCTATTTATTTGTGGCGAAAAAGGAGGATCGGGCACGATTCATATACTGCTATTCGTTATGTACTTACTCTCTGGCAGTGGAAAAAGAGGGTTAGCAGAAAGAGGCATGCAGTGAATAATCTTATCATCGAGATGATGAGACTCCTGTTCTGCCAAACCAAACGCCCCTTTTTTTACGCGTTATTATCTTATCCTCTCGATGATAAGATTACCCTAAACGAATGGCCGGTATTAATAGGAAACTAGATCACGCGCGATTCACATTCTACTATTTGTGAGCTGCCCTCATAAGAGGTGAGATCACTAAAGGGGTAAAAGCGCGTTAGTACTTATCATCCGATAAGCCAACTATTCAGACTTCACAATCAGGAGAAATTAATTAGGGATTAACAAGTAGTTCAGTAAGTAAATGCTAATCCTTTTAGTAAAGCAGTAAAACAACCTCCGCCGCCACTCTTCCACCAAACCGGTCGCCCCTTTTATTGTGTGTGTGATATTCTCATCATCTCGATGATAAG
>JABCKC010000499.1:0-20025 GCA_013186395.1 Fusarium papillatum | reverse complement strand
TACATAATAAAAATACACAGCATCTACATTACGAATGCGATTCTTGGATCAAGTTTATGAATACTCAATGTCGTCCTCCCCAAGGCCTATGGAGAACATGTGACTATCAAACCCTAAGCCTAGAATCATGTCGAGATCATTGGTGTTTCCAAAGGGAGCCAGGCCCAAGTTCTGCTGTCCCCAAAGTTCATTGATTTGCTTTGAGATCTGACCGTTGCCCATAGTTTTGTCGACATCGGTGTTAGCTTGACTACCACGCGCAAGTGATGTCGACGCGTTCGACAAGGGAACTGCGGTGACTTGTCTCTGTTGTTGCTGCGCAAAGAGGGACCGGGAGTTGGATGCATCGTTTGGGAGCTCTGGATTCAGGGTTGCCCAATCTAGGAGAGGAGTATCGCTTGCGTTTGCTGGTGAGACGGAGCTCATTTTCTGGATCGCCTCAGCACGGGTGCGAGACTCCTGCAAGATGTTAATCTGCCGTTTCCATGTCCAAATCATCATGTTTTCTTTTTCCTCTTTGCCATCTTACCTCTAGTAGTCTTTGCGCAGCGTTGTTCGAGCTGTCCACCAACTTGGCATGCACTTTCATGGCCTTCTCGATGGACGACTCAATCTGCGGCCGGTCGGCGCACTCGGGGACCATTATGAGATAAACTAAAAGGACGGAAGTGGCGCAAAAGAGAATGTGAGATGTTGTCTAGCACATGTGGTTAGTCAGGACACTCTCAAACTTGAAGAGAGCGGTGAGAATGGATGCACCCAAAATGCTGCATTATACTTGCTCTGGTCAGTCCCAAAGCTTGACGTTAGCATTACAGTTGCTAGGGCACTGTCGACACATGCCCTGATGCGTTCGAAATGGCGATCCGTCAGAGGAATGTTTGCTGATTGCCGTAGAAACTCGCCAAGTAAGTAGCCACGATAGATGAGCATCTGGTTAAAGTAAAAGGCGGCTTGAACAGTCCGCTGCTGTCTTTGCAGTGTCCAAGGCACGTCATAGAAGTCTGATTGCGGTAGAGTATCTGCATCTCGGTTAGGGTGGAAGAACTGGGGGGTGGCCTGCAGCCAGTCGTCCATCTCCTTCTCCAGCATGGTGACGGCTTCTTCAATGTCATTGGAGTTGTGGCCGGTCCCGGAGTACAATAGTGAAATGGCGTGCCCTGTGATTCGGGAAAGGCCTGTATGAGCAGTGACCCCGGTAAGTAGCTTTCTTTCCCACGACCCAATTTCATTCTCAATCTGAGCGTTGACTTCGGTGGGTGGTGCTACTGTGATGTCACCCTCATGCATAGCCAGTGGGCGACCAAGCAACACAGCTAGGTACCTAGCCAACCCGCATTAGCGTCCAGAAGAGAAGGTGTGCATTTTAAATCGTACCTATCGAGGACGAACATGGCCCAGAAGGCACATCGCTTGTAATGCGCTTCGACTGGGTCTGCCGAAGACTGCTCCCTGTGAAGATCCATCATCTGGCCCAACCGAACGGCGACACCAAGAGTCATCCATGCACTGTTGAAACGACGAGAACCCAATTCAAGGTTGCACTTTCAGCAGTCAGTCATCGATTCCCGAGTTTTTATACATGGCATTTAAATACCTTTAGAATCATAGCTTGAACCCTTGGCAACGTGGGAGGAAATGATGCCGAAGTAAGCCGGAGCCGGCGTTCTGCGTCGGAGAGAAATCTCTGCCTGGCACGCATATCAGCACTGGTTCATGTTATGCAATCATGAAAAACTCACGCCTTTCGTCTCCACGGCGGCAAAGGCTCCCCCCTCCACGAGGCTGTCCATAAGCACCTGGTGAGGTTGTCAACAAACACTCTGCAAGTCGCGCCCAGCAGCAAGAGCTTACCCCATGCCCATGACGAGAACCAGCAGAGCCATCCGGTCATGATCCACGGATGGTCCGTCGTCAGCGTACACCTCTCTCAAAATCCCCTCCACCTCCTTTCTGTACACATAACGGTATGTCACCAGAGCGTGCTCGAAAAAACACCGCACATAGCTTTCAGCGACGCTTCTCTCGGGAAGGACAAATGCTTGACCTTCGCAGTCATCGTCATATCCATCTTGGTCTCGGTTAAACAAGTTTCTTGGAAGTCCTTGACCAATCTGAGCCAAGTGATCCGAGGCACGGCGCAGAAAGCCATGAACGCTTGGGTCGCCTATTGTCCTATCTTGAGCGGGAGGGGACCAAGACGAAGTTATGGATGAGGGGTATTTGTATTTGGCGTACCTGTGGCATCTTCCTTTGCCTTGCCCTCGCTGCTTCCCTTTGCTGTATCATTTGATCTTGCTATGGCCCGCCTCTTGTGGCGACTATGTGATGGGTCGTAAGTACAATCAAGGTCAGAATTCACACAGCGACGACATGGGTCGCCGCCGTCACACTTGGACTTTCTCTTTCTGCAAGCGCTGGAAATATACATGTTAGCTGATATACTCCTCGATAGGTCGAGGTCGGCGCATCATATTCCAGACATACTCGCAAGCACTGCGTCTCGGTCAGCGTGGGAAGGTTGATTAGCCGGATGGGGATGGGGCACGGAGCGGACCGGGACACATATTTCTTGCGAGTGATGGAGTCAAGCCCCAGTGACGAGCCGCGCGTACCGGCCATTGAAACGAATCGGTGTGAGCCGCTGGGCACAGTCGGTCCTTTGTAGATAAGAAGGCAGTGCCGCTGTAATCTTTCCGACGAGATTTTGGGGTGCGCGCAGGAAGGAAAAGTAGGTAACTTAGCAATTGCGGAGCTTGGCCTGCAGGGACTACCTACTGTTGTGGAGATTTGCTGATTAAGAGAGTCAATGTGACGAATTAACGAGCGAGATGCCCTTCCACACTGGGGGCTATGGGGGAGGGGATCTCATGCGGGGTGAGCTGCTGTCTGTTGATCAGATAATTTGGGGCTGAGACTGAACCGACCCAGTCAAGCTCATAACTAAAAGCCTGAGTATATTACTGACTGAGCATATCATCACTTTGTCTTCTTATCTTCCATTGACTGACTCTATTTGCCAAGTTTGGAACTATGAATAGGTATGTGCATGGTAGGTTTGTTGGGTCGCGTGCAAATCATCTAGATTATCTCCCTCCTTGGCGCGAGATTGCGACTCGTACCCTATAACCTCTGAGCCTCCAAACACGACGACAAATCTAGAGGTGAACTCTTTCCTGGAACACGAGTTATTGGCTCCCTAGTAATGAGAGGAAATTGAATTGCACAAGAGCAATATTTCCATGATTCACTACTTGCATTGGCCCGTGAACATCTTCACTTGACTTGTCCCAGATACATGCATTCAAATTCACGCTTTGCCAGCCGACCCCAAAACCTCCATCAACCGTTCCACGCCTCGCGAATATTCTTCAACACCCTGGACCTGCAAAGCCGTGAGCTCGGCCTTGTCGCAGTTCTCCCGGATATATTTATGATAACCGTCTCGCACGTTGCGGTTCTGGTTTACCTTGACCATACCCAATTCCATGCCCTTCCTGAGCATGTCGTCTGAGAGAGGGTGTGTGCCGTGAAGGACCAAAGGTGTTGCGTCCCCCAGGATTGTGTGGATATTCTGCAGTCTGTGCCATTGCCGTTAGCCCAAGAAGTCCACCTCTTCCCTTCCAGACAGTGGTTATGACTTACCTGTCGAGCTGCCAGTGCTTCTCCGCTCCTCCAGGAGGGTATGGACCGTGGACATTTCCAAAGCTGGGCGCCAGGAAGTGCACGCCTGTATTCTTCACAAACTCGGCAGCATCTTGGGGATTGGTCCAGACGCTTTCGAGATCAATCGTGGGTAGGCCGTCCTCGCCGCCCTCCATGCGCCCCAACTCTGCCTCGACTGTGATATTCTTCTCGCGCGCCCTGTCTACAACAGACTTGACGTAGCGGATGTTTTCTTCCTCTTCAAACATGGAGCCATCGACCATAATCGAGTCGAAAGCACAGTCCAGAGCTAGGTCGGCATCGCTTGGCTTGAGGCAGTGGTCGAGATGGATCGCAATGGGCACAGAGGCTGCACGTGCGACTTCGGAGGCGTACTTGATGAACGCTGGCCCCTGGAAGTGCAAGGTCCATGGGAAGAATTGGATCAAGGCCGGCGAGCGACACCTCTCGGCTGCCTTGATGACAGCTAGTACGCCTTCAGTATTGTAACTAGATGGGTAGCGGTCAGCCATGTTATGTGCACCAAGCTTGTACCTCATGGTGCAGAGCAACTAACACGCAGAACCCTCCAACCGCATAACCACCCTTGCGGGCTTCATGGATAATCTGCCAAGTCTTGTTGTTTTGGGGATAAGCCATCTTGTGCAAGGTATGTTGAGAACAATCACGTAGCGAACTGGTCTTGCAAATGAACCGTCGACCTTGCCTTGATATCATGTGCGGCCTTCTAACCCCAGCTACTGACAATGGCAAATGGATCGCAATCCCCACTGACATGACGTTGATCGAATCACGCGCTGGAGCTGACTCGCGTCGCAGGCGCCGACGCCGTTAGCCCCTAATTCCGATGCCGACTAAATTCCATGCCGACCAAATTCCGATGCCGACAGGACTCTCTCACACGGTCACACCACAACTCCGCCAACACCGACCACAGAGGCCAGACCAATCGTCAACCTGTGTCCCATGAGTATGATGCCGTCAATCATGCGTTCCGAGGCATGCGGCGTATTTGGCTTCGATACCGCCAAAACTAGCGCACTGGAGAGGATATAACCCGTGATATGGTAGTTCATGGCTGGAGGAGCGTAACAAGGGTTAGACAGCATTCGCATGCTAGGGACATCATGTCGAACAGACACTTCGTCGAGAGCCAAGACATTGCTACTTTGGTGCCGGACGCGCTAGAGGCTTTGACCTTCCAAAATCCAGCATTGAGTTGGGACTCTCGCCACAAGAGTAAGCATCAACTCGTGCATTGTATCCAAGTCTGCTCCAGTACCCGTACTTACCGTCGGCTTAAGGCATCTACGACAAGGGCCATGAACCAGATCGCCACGTTTCGGTTGTCTCTGGCGGCGGAGCCGGTCACGAGCCCGCACACGCTATGTACGTTGGGGCTGGCATGCTAAGCGCGGCGGTTTCAGGCAATATCTTTGCCTCTCCCAGCGTGCCGCAGATCTACAACTGCGTTCGAAACGCATCCGGCAAGGCAGGAACAGTTCTCATCGTCAAGAACTATACAGGCGACAATTTCCACTTTTCTCAGGCTGCCCTCAAGGCCCGAGTCGACCTAGGAGCTCGCGTCGAGGTTGTCACCGTTGGCGACGATGTCTCCCTCACGCGGAGCAAAGTCTCCAAGGTCGGGCGTCGTGGCCTAGCTGGCACCGTGCTGATGCACAAGGTCATCGGTGCCATGGCTGCACAAGGAAAGTCTGTTGACGAGTGTTTAACCCTGTCTAAGGTCGTCAACGCTGGACTTGCCACCATTGGAGCATCTCTTGGTCGCGTGCACATTCCTGGACAACCATGCGCTTCTAATCAAGTGCCCGAGACCGCAATCGAGCTCGGCATGGGCATACACAACGAGTCAGGTGCTCAATTGTTGCAGCCACGCCCCAGTCTCAGCGACTTGCTTGACTTGATGCTCCAGCGTCTCTTGGACACAAGTGATCCGGAAAGAGGTTATGTCGACTTTGGCATTTCCCCTGACAATGTTGTTGTCATGGTCAACAACCTCGGTTCATTGTCTGTTCTTGAATTGTCAGCAATAACAACAAAGGTCGTTCGGAAACTTGGTATGTGGTCTAGATTGAGCTTGCAGCAGAGAGGAGAGTCTGACAAATGCTAGGGGAGCGTGGGATACACCCACGAAGGATCTATAGCGGTACTTTCATGACAAGTCTTGACGGTCCAGGCTTCAGTATAACCTGCCTCCGAGTCGACGCTGAGATCTTGTCCTACCTTGACGCACCAACATCCGCCTTGGGTTGGACTTCGCCGTCCACCTGGGATGAACCCGAGACACGTGTCAGCCGAACCTACGCAGATGAAGCAATCGACAATCGAAGCAGAACAGCCTTTGGCGGGAAAAGTATACATCCCCTTGCCTAGTGTTGCTCAGATCATTGACTGTGTGCTAGTTGATCCGACCGTGCTACGAAAGGCGATATCTGGCGCTTGCCACAGTGCTCTTGAAGCAGTTCCCGCGATAACACACTTCGATACGATTGTCGGCGACGGAGATTGCGGCCTGACGTTGCAACGCGGCTGCGAAACAGTGCTCAAGCTTTTCGAGGACGGCGTTGAGATCAGCGACAGCGCATTTGACAACTTTGTACGCATCGCGCATGCCGTGGAAGAAAGCATGGACGGCACATCAGGAGCAATCTACGGACTGTTCTTCAACGGTTTCTCAGCAAAGCTGCGCGATAGCGACGTCGGAGGTACCATAAGCCACAGTGAATGGTTAGCAGCGGCCACTGCTGGTCTTGAGGCCGTCCAGGGAGTGACTCCAGCTAGAGCGGGAGACAGAACTCTGATGGACGCCCTGGAGCCCTTTATCCACACGTTGAAGGACGGCCTTTCGAATGCGGTTCGGGAGGCTCAGAATGGGGCCGAGAGAACAAAGGGAATGAAGCCGGCATTTGGTAGGGCTGTATATGTTAATGAGGATGGTTGGGATCAGGTCCCAGACCCGGGAGCGATGGGTATTGTCGCGGTGGTAGAAGGTCTAGGCAAGGCTCTAATAGATAAGAGTAGTAGCTAAAGGAATATTAATTTACTCTAGATATTATAAATAAGTTACCCCTTAGCTAGCTTAAAAGCTTGATATTCCCTTTATATAATAACCTTCTCTATGGTGCCAGCGCTTAACCATGGTGTATCCAGGCTGCATATGAAGTCTTTGATGCAAGCCACTGGCATGATAGGTGAGAACAGGATTCACAACTGTCAAGGCAAGGATGCAAGATGTAAGAAATTCGCCACATAAAGCGCATCTCTCATAATTGCCCGGTTCGCATGGGTGAGAGAGTATCTCTTCATAGGCTGGATTTACAGCTTAGCTCCTGGAGGTAAACAAGAGGCGAGCCCATATCCGCCAATCGCTGCTGAGACAAGCGAGTTTTATTTAAATATGTGATATCTCTAACGTTTACAGTGGCAGATTTGTAGGTTGGAGAGAATTGTTGAAGCTTTGCTCTTCAAAGATCAACCTCCAGGCTCCATGGGATGTTATGTAACAAATGTATTAATAATTCTCCACCGCTAAAGACCACACACAACTTCGGAGATGACAGCTTCGAAATGTCTACGTGTTATCATTCCCATTTCTATCTCTACGCTCATCTACATCAACCCTTTACTCGTGCGCAACCATGTCTACTACAGTATCCTCACCAGCAGCAATGGTGTTGACAGAGCCGGGACAAGACACGCTCACCCTCGCATCGATTGAAGAATCTCCACCTGTCGCTCGCAGCCGAGCAATCACCATCATTCTATGTATCACATGCATCACTGGCATCAGCAATCTTTTAGCTGGTCTCCTTACTGTGTGCATTCCCACCATCTCAGCTGATCTTGACATCGCCCCTGGATTACAGCTCTGGCCAGCCTCTGCCTTTGCCCTGGCATGCGGCTGCACACTGCTCCCCTGCGGCGCCGCTGCTGATGTGCTAGGCTGCCGACGAGCATGCCTCTTCGGGGCTCTCCTTCAGGCCGCATGCGCAATGGGCGCCGGGCTGGCTGCCACGGCGGGAGTTGCGGCGTCATTCTGTCTTCCGAGCGCCGTCGGCGTTGCCGCACATAGATTCCCGGCCTCGAGTCACCCGCGCCTCCGCAATGCCGCTTTTGCCGCTATGGGCGGCGGTCAAGCGGTTGGCTTTGGACTCGGCCTTGCTCTTGGCGGCGTGTGTGCTGACACGATCGGCTGGAGATGGGGCTTTCATGCAACTGCCTTGCTCAACGGAGTCGTATTGGCACTGGCGATATGGGCACTTCCCTCGAGCATCGATGGTGGCCCTCTTGGCCGCGAGTCGTTTGTGCGTCTTGGTAGGGATGTCGACTGGGTCGGCGCGTTGCTGGTCAGCGCCTGTCTCGCTCTCCTATCATATGAGCTCGCCATCTCTACAGCATCAAACGCGGATCAAGCCATGCGTGAGCCTCTCAACATGGCATTACTCTGCACGGGATTGGCACTCTTGCCTGCGTTTTATCTATGGATGAGACGACAGGCACGCCTTAGCCGGCCGGCGCTGATCCCCAACGCTCTGTGGGCAAATCTGCCTTTTACTTCCGTCTGCGCGACCGTGTTCCTCATCTGGGGCGCTCTTAATGCGGGAGAGCAGCTTACAGCTTTGTACCTACAGGATGTTCGTGGCGAGTTGGCCCTGCGCACGTCGCTTTATTTCCTCCCAGCACCCATCTGTGGTGCTCTGATGAACGTTGCCATCGGTATTCTGCTCCCGTACCTGCGGCCATCGCTTGCCGTGCCAGCTGGCTGTCTTGTCAGTGGTATCGCGCCACTACTACTGGCGACTATCTGCCGTGTTGACGGACCAGGGTACTGGGGCGCCGTGTTCCAAGCTACAGCTCTCAACCCATTGGGTGCAGATCTCATCTACACCATCGCAAACCTAGTAGTAACGGCCGCGTTTCCGGCAAAGATGCAGGCGCTTGCGGGCAGCGTCTTCAACATGCTAGCGCAGATCGGCAAGAGTGTCGGCATCACGACCACGGTTGTGATTGCGCGACAAGTGACAGCTGAGGGAGACGACAAGGAGGCTTTGCTGCGAGGTTACAAGGCTGGTTGGTGGTATAACTGCGGTCTAGGCTTTGCCTCGGTGGCCGTGAGTTTCTGGGGGTTGAGGAGTGTTGGCAAGTTGGGTATTAAGAGAGAATGATCTTAGGGTTAAATATCTAGCCTAGAAAGAAACTCTGTGGGTAGATAGAGCGAGGCTTATTGACACTCTGAGTAGATACAGACGTCGTGGTTGTGCCTCCAAATGCTGACCCCTATCTGGGAAATAAATGGAATTGTCTCAATGCGCCCAGCAGATGCTCAAGTCCACCTTTTGACCGTTTCTAAAGATGATGTAATTTTGCCAGATTAGACCGCCTACCACATGTAATTAGACCACGTCCCAAGCCTCTTCAAGGAGTCAGTCAAGTCACTTCCCATGCAATGGTTCTTCGCCTGATAGGCCTCCGTCCGGTCTACCACCACCGACTAACCGAGATCTGATTGAAACCTATTCAATATGGCTCGACCGAAAAAGAACGCGTCATCTGCGCTTACGACAGCCAAGATTGACAAGGACGAGAGAAAGTCAGTTCTCCCATCCAGTCAAAGACCCAGACTTGCTGATCAACAAAAGAAAACTACGCAACCGTCTTTCCCAGCGGGCTTTCCGAAGAAGACAAGCAGAAAGTCTCAGGGAACTAAAGAACAGAGCCAATGCATCCCAAGCGCCTGACAATGAAAGAGTTTTGACCTTGGAACAGGAGAACAGCCGCCTCCGCGTTCAGCTTGCTCAGTTCCAGTCTCAACTGGAGGGCGTGCAAGCCACACTCTCACTCATGTCAAAGACCTTGTCGAGCATACTAGACGAAAAGACACCGTCCGCAATTTCAAGACAGTCCAGTGCTCAAGGGGAAGATCTTGGGTCTTCTGCGGGCATCTTGGACACTGACCAGCTGGGGGCAGTCTCACAGGCGTCAACCGTCGACGAGACTTTACCCAGCACAGACGTGATCGCTGGTCAAGTATTAGACAGTGACAGCACTGTTGATGCCACACTTCTACAACGCATAGCAGTACCAGATTCCACTGCAGTCTATAGCTTGATCGGCAACCCCCAGGCTGATCCGCCACTCCCTGCCTCGCCTCTACAGCTGCAACAAGTCCCAAGAATATGGAGCTTTGAATACCAGATGGGTCACCAATCATATACTGATGCCTTGGACTCATGTCCGGGTGGCTTTTCAAATGGACTAGGGTGGGCTCAGTCCAATTCCCCCTTCTCAGATCACATCCAAATCTTGAAACGGCTTCTGTCGACAAAGGTTGACGCAACTCGCCCAGTGGATGCTCAGTCGTATCAGAGGTAAGTCGACTGAACCGCATCGTGTATTTTCTACTGACACAAACTGAAAGCGTCTTCCAGTCGGTATCCATGGTCTGGGCCCTCTTCAACAGCGTAACGCGTCCCGATGTGATGAATTGGCTTTCCAAGACAAAGTTCTTCCACATCATTGAACTTACTGTCTGGCAACTTCTTCCCTGCCCGTTCACCTTCTCCAGGGTACAACAGCAGTACCGACCAACGCAGCCCCAGGCAGCCTTTCAGGGCCAGTACCCTTGCGTCGTTGATTGGATCCCATTCCCATTGATCCGGAACCGACTGATACAGTTCCACGCGGCCAACCCGTTCATCGACCAGATATTCTGCGACGCAGTCAGCGCATACGTTGTGGAATCTCAGCTGTCAGATTTGGTCATTGGGTGTCCGCCACTGAAGGTTTACGTTCGCGTAACGGATCTCGTTGTGAGCATGGCTGGTTAGGAATGGGAGGATGAAGATATCAGCCCGACGCTTCCCGTTGCCCAGGTCCAGACTCTTTTTACCTCTCCTAGACACGCTCGTTTGGTGTTTGAGCATCTCAAGATGGACCCGGGGTCTTCATACTACAAACTTGATCCCAGCTTCTTTGAGAAATACCCGGAGCTGTATACCCCATCTGATGACAAGGTCGCCATGGGGATCCCTCTGAGACCAGATATTCAAACCACAATTACGCGTCCAAATCATCTGAACGGCAGCACAGTCGACATGTATTCCAATTTCATGGATTTCATGTTTCATGTATCTAGTACCATCTACCATGCCTAGATTATCTCTTTTGATTCAATCTTGTATTTAGTCCCCTCTGAAGCTCAACGAGTGCTTATTTTTGCTTGTCCACTTTCATCTGATGAGCCCCCCTCCCATCTTTTCAGTACAGGGATCAAAGCCACATTTTTTTACATTCGCAAGGAACCACTGAACTGATGATGGTTATTCCTAAACACTTAGGTATGTAACGTTTTTATTACGACCGCCATCATAGCTCCCGCCAGACAACTCATCCTCGTATTCCCAGTCAGAAACCAGTCCTAAACTGTCCGGAATCTGGATGGTCGTAGAGCTAAAGAGACTGTTTGGAATTCCGTATTAGTATGGGTCGGCAATAGGGAAGTTTAATGACATCCGTCCCGTTTGGCCCACTGTTTGCACCCTTTGCTTAGGCCCTGTCGTGAAGGGTTCAACAGTTATCTAACTGTTTTGTTACATAAGTGCGTCGATCAAACCTCAACTAGCCATCCCTAATCCTAAAGCTCCGACCAGTTCCCCAGTCATTGACGGGAATCAACCTCTCGAACCAGTCAGACCTCATGCATGAGTGGGTGAGGCAGAGTTGTGTAGGTATATTTTGGCCCGCAGTTCGCTAGAATCAACCATGATTCTCCGAGCAGAGTCTGATAGGTTCTAAGGTTTATGCGGGAATTCCCGAATACCGTCGGTTGGTCATGTTGGCTGCCGGTATCTGGATCGAGTCAGATATCCCGGGCAGATCTCCATCCGCTCAGCCGGAGGAAATTTCTCTTCGCATGTCATTTAGTACAAATAGATGATCCACCAAGAGTATAGGGAAGGAAAACGATTTTATATAAACCCTATAGATCGTCCCTCAAAACGACTGGCTCAGACTTCAAGCATTGTCAACCGAGTCAAAATCACTTCATCATGCAGTCATTGCTACAATTTCGACACTTTGGCCATGCGGCTGAGGCCAATGTTAAGCATGGCCTTGAACATGTTCGTCGAGCCGGAACAGAGCAGTCAGCCTTCCAGCCCATGGAACAAACGCGCCGCCCAAGCTTATTATCGGAACATACAATCCAACCAAGCCAGGCTGAACAATTTCCTCAAGACCCAAAGGACGAGGAAAAGGCCCAGGCGGGGACACCGACAGCAGGGGCAATCTCTGATGCACACCTCGAAGCGGCCAGCCGTACGAAATCAAACGGCATGACTACTGCAGACTTGTCTTCTGGAATGGCTCTAGCTCGTTTCATGGCAGGCATCCACCTGCGAGATGCTTCTGCATATCGAGGGCTCTCGGGGCCAATCTTTATCGTTTCTTGGGAACGCCCCGATGATCCTCTGAACCCACGCAACTGGAGTGTCACAAAACGAGTCATGGTCACGCTACAGGTTGGTCTCATTTCCGCTGCAGTTGGCGCAGCATCTGGAATCGACGCCACGGCTCTTCCTCAAGCCGCGAAGGAGCTTGGCGTCAGTGATGTTGTCGAGTCCCTCGCAACCGGTAAGACGCTCATCTCCCTAGACCTCGACTTGTACTAACTTGATACGAGGCCTCTACCTCATAGGCATCGGTGTCGGATCCCTCTTTGCCGGACCCTTCTCAGAAACGTTTGGCCGGAACGCAGTTTACATCGGATCCATGTTGATATTTGCGATCTGGATTATGGGCGCGGGCCTATCTCCCAACATTGGCGCGCAGCTTGCCTTCCGGTTCCTCGCAGGCTGCTGCGGATCTACCCCGATCGTATGCTGTGGCGGCTCAGTTGCCGATCTCTGGAATAGCCTTGAAAAAACGTGGTCCTTTCCGATTTATACCAGCTTTGGCTTTGGAGGATCCATCCTGGGAGCCATAATAGGAGCATACATTGCGCCAAGCGAGGTCCTGAACTGGCGCTGGGTCGAGTGGATAATTCTTATCCTTTCTGGTTTCCTCCTTCTTCTGGTCCTCTTATTCATGCCCGAGACATATGGTCCAGTCTTGTTACACTGGAGAGCCTCACACTACCGTCGTATCACTGGGGACTCTAGGTTCTATTCGGAACATGAACTTACAGGCGCCACGTTCCTCCATCGGCTCAAAGTCAGTATGAGCCGGCCTTTTCTCATGCTCACGGAGCCTATCATCATGGCCATGACCCTCTATATCACGGTTCTCTACATCATCTTGTTCACCTTCCTCGTCGGGTGGCCCTACATTTTTGAAAAAACATATGGGATCAACCAAGGACTCACAAACACAATCTTTGTCGGCATGTTTCTTGGTATGCAATTTATTTACGTCTTGGTTCCGTTCATCTACAACAAGACGGCTCATACAATCATGCTTTCCGAGTCTCCAGAGTCCAAGAGTCCCAAGTTCAGTCCAGAAATCCGTCTCTGGTATGCCATGTTGGGAACAGCCATATCTATCCCAGTGTCTCTTTTCTGGATGGGCTGGACCGCCACGCCTAACATCAGCATCTGGTCACCGATAATCGCTTCGGCACTCTTCGGCTTCGGCGTCACAGGTGTTTTTATCTGTACTTACCTATATATTATCGACTCGTACGAGGTATATTCCGCTTCTGCTCTCACTTTTGCATCGCTGGTGCGATACATAGCGGCCGGAGGAATGACTGTCGTGGGCATCCCATTCTACGAGAACATGGGTACCGATTACACGCTTACAATCATGGCTTGTATTTCTCTTGTGCTTGTGCCTATCCCGTACCTGTTGTACTTTTACGGGCACCGCCTACGAGAGAAGAGCAAGTATGCTGTCTCGTTGGATTCCTAAGTTCTGATATTCAGTCGGATGGCCGATACACGGAGCATCGGTACAGGCTTTTCAGAGTACGCAAACCCTTGAATGGCGCCAAGTAATTTGAAACCTTGATGGCAAGTGCGAGCGCTGTTTGGAGGAGCTCGGCTCGCTTGGAAGAAGTTTAGTTGAAGATTCCAAGCTGTCACGACACGAGGGTAGACTTGTATTAAATCGCACGTTTTGCGAGGAGAAACATAAAGATTTAATCATATATTTGTGTTTATTGAGCATCACAGGACATTGCGGACCCTTTGGAGTTGGTGAATATGGGTTAAGGGGATTGTTGACGATAGAACGGAAGTCAAAGGCCTTCTGAACCAAGGTGAGAGCAAACAATCGGCTCCAAACTGAGTCTGTGAGACTCTAGGACGCATCACCTCCGGCGCTAAGCAAGGATATGTCACCTAAGTGAAACCTGATTGTAGCCGGCTTCTTGGACAAATAATTTCCGAAGCAACGACATGTTTGAGCGAGGGAAGCAATAGAATTTATGAATACTCCATACCGCGAATCGATCTCCACATCGCCCATTGAATCAAACTAGGAATATGAGATAGCTTAACCATACAACGCTTTATCGACACAACCAGGCTGACACTGCTCTAGCTGAACAGCAACTTCGTCCCAGATCGCAGCAGCCCACTCTCCCCCTTCAGAGTTGGAAACCCATTCAGGAACCCATCGCCTGCGATAGAATTAGATTAGTTACTCAAGAATGGCCATCCTGGACTGCTTACTCTGTATCCTCACAATATGAGAGATATCTGCCGTGGCTCTCTCTGCCGGCTGCCATACCGAACAAAAGCGACCGACTACCCCATTCAGCACTGCGGCCGACTATCAGACGCATGACTGTGGTAATAATCTGAGTAGATAACGTATAATAACGGACCAGGCCGGTGTTGCAGAGACCAGGGTTAACGAAGTTGACAACGACGCCGGTTTCCTCGACGGGAGCTAGCTCCACAAAGCGTCGAATTGCGAGGATTTGTAGTAGCTTCGACAGGCCGTATCTATTGACATTAGGACAAAGGAAGCAAATTTCATGTCACGAGACTTGCCTGTTGACGCCACCCATGCTCCATTTTTCAGAGTCGTTCACATCGTTAAGAATACCGCGATTCTTGTCAATTTTGGCCAAATCACTCTTGCGGCCCCATGCAAGGCCACTGGTGAGGAAGCTGACTCTGGGTGTGCAGTTAAATTGTTTGACAAATTTTCGAAGGTAGGGCATGATGAGCACCGTGAGGAGTATCGTTCCGACAAGGTTGACGGCGATGCTACTTTCCATGCCTTGGACGATGCTCCACGATCCATCAGCGGCTGCAGCGTTGTTGATGAGGCCGTCAACTCTCTCCAACTCTTCTTCGACCTTGGTAGCAAATCTCTTGACCGAATCAAAGTTGCCTACATCGAGTTCCCATATCTCTGCCACGCCTTTGACACCTGTTTCGCTCTCAACCAGTGCTAGAGCATCCAGGCCTCTTTGCCGAGAGCGAACAGCCATGACAACCTTTTTGCAACCAAGGGTTACGAGATGTTTGACACATTCGAAACCAAGGCCACTGTTGGCTCCGGTAATAATGAAGACCTTGCCGGCGCAGTCGGCAGATGGCAGGGTGATGGGGAGAGAGCTGTACTGGTACCGGAACACGGTCAACGGTGCAAGCTCAGAGTCAGAGGACTTTTTCGACGACATGGTGATTGTGAGTGAATATAAGATAAACTGGAGATGTTAGAGGAAGGGCAAAGATGCAATGGGAAAGCAGCCCAGATGACACTCTTATATAGATCAGCAAGACATTGCTTGGTAGCGAGCGACCTGACTTGCGAATGTTCGGGCATGGTCTGTCTCCGTCCGGGGCGTTCGTCAGGGACAGCTACTCTTGATTGGTCGGTTCAAGGGGACATCGGCTCACTGTAAAGGCAGGCCAATCAGGAATTGGCTTCCCAAAATGGCAACCAATTCCACATTGGTTGATCATCCCGGCTGTCAGCAAATCTGCGGGGCTGTCATATGGGATAAACTCCGCTCCGGAAATATTCATGGCAAATCTCGTAAAATTCGATAAGAGTTGGGTCTAACACGACTTTGTATTTAAAGTTGTATTTAGCAAATACCTACCGTTGACCCAAACT
The DNA here is from genome assembly GCA_013186395.1 of Fusarium papillatum. Taxonomy (NCBI): domain Eukaryota; kingdom Fungi; phylum Ascomycota; class Sordariomycetes; order Hypocreales; family Nectriaceae; genus Fusarium; species Fusarium papillatum. The sequence goes on along the minus strand of JABCKC010000499.1, from coordinate 4,266 downwards.
GGCCTACTGCTCTAAACACATTACCCACAGTTGATGAGCTGGTTCGTCCTGGAGCCCAGATATCCACGGATATCTCTTCAAGATAGTAATGGCCTGCGACCAGACCGAAATTCCCAACTTGCTCACTGTCTCTTTTAATTGTGGAATGAGCCAGCCGTGATCATCGTCCTCCAAAATTGTGCTACCAGAAGCCATCAGCATCCAAAAATGCGCCTCGACGTGATCAATCATGGCTTCGACGAAGCTAGAGCAATTAAGTCGAGACGCACACTGACGAGAAACAAAACAGTATTGTTTGCGTCTCTGGTGATCGAAACGAAGCAATGCCAGAGTCATAAAAGAAGCCAGAACGATATGCGTTCCTTTGGCCATAGGATCCACGATATACTGTCCAGCGACGGTGTCGATACCCAATAGTCGATAGAGCAGGGACATGACAGTTTCTTGAAGAAACCCCGGTCTCAAATCTGGGGTCGCAGCAGTAGCTGACATAAACTGTGCCAGTCTTGCAATATCACGCGCTACAAAATAGAGCTGCGCGTTGGTGTCTTGAAGAGATCGCCTGAAGGGGCCTGGGAGATCAAACGTTGACAGGAACAAAGGAGGTATGGTTGGCTCTGAAAATATTGGAGTAAACTCCAACTGCAATGGGATGCCAATCTGCATCGCGACATCGACATCGACTCTTGTATCGTTTGGTCAACTTGCTGTTCTACTGCTGTTTCTGAAAGGAACGATACTGACCGTCTGACTTTGTCCATAAGCGCTGGGTAAGCTGCCAATGAGCTAATCCCACCCCTCAGGTCAATCATCTTAATTAAACCCTTAAGATGCACATTCATCCTGTTGACGTCTTGCCTCAAATACGCGTGCAGACACATTGAGATGACGCTCGCAATAGCGAGTTCCGAAAGCGCATCTTGACCGCCTAGCTTTGCATTGAGAAGTCGCAGCGCATTGCAGTGGTGGTGCATCTCAGCCCTGGTAATGCCGTCTCCGTCGGTAATGCAATTGAAGCAAGCTGCTGACATGGCGAGAAAGCTATGGAAGTCTGAAAAGTTAATTGGGTATGCATGCAAAATGATTGTTATTGCTACCTACAAGCTTCATCTAGGAAAAGAGACTCAATAAACATAACTTTCGACGTTCTCGACCCGAGGGAGAACTGAGGCGGATATACCATTTCGGAGAAGCGGAGCAGAACTAAGCTAGTCAGATGTATGCTTCTCATACAAAAAGTAATGTTTCTCTACTTACATCGCGATATATCCTTTCTATCTTGGCAAGACACGTGGTACGGAGATGTGATTCTTCCAAGCTCATCGCCAATGTTGAAAAGCACTCTTGGCGAGAAGAGCTCGCCTGTATTCAACTCTTGCATTGATGATTTAGAGTAGCTAATCGGCGTTGAGGCAATGTTGCTTTGTATTTGGGGCACTATTGTAGTGCTGTTTCCGGAAATCGAAGCGTCTTGCTGTTGTCGCCTTGGAACGCGCTTCTTGCCCACGTTCTTGCCCCTCATGACATGACTACGTATCAATCGACGAGACCCACGGTCAATAGAGCTGTTGTCGATGAACTGAAGCCCAGTTTCGCTCATATTCGCGGTACATGAACGATCTCAAAGACTAGAATGGAAGTGAGAAGAAAACGAGGCGTTCACTAGCATGCCCACAACAGGCTGAGGCCAATCATACGTGAGAAGGCCATGGCCTGGCTGCGTCTGCGATGCTGCCTAACACCCCGCGCAGCAGCGGCTAATGCCTAATTTCCCAAACACTTCATATGTTGGAGGCCACCCAACAAAGCAATCAGGCCGGCCAAATTCAGTTCATTTCTACAATCCCTGTCCGAATTTGGCATCCTCGACTCCACGTCCCCCCAATGACTCTGCGAGCGAAACGCATTTGCCGCTTTGCTTCGTATTTCCACCGCTTCAGTTAGAGGCAGGCATCTGTGCCAAACTTGAATATGCGTCTGCTGAATACTGGCATCTTGGAGGTGGAGGAGTTCGGAGACGACCAAGTCCCACTGTACGCTATCCTTTCACATACGTGGGGTGACGAAGAAGTTACCCTTCAGGATATAGGAGGAATCCGCGCATCGAACAAGAAGGGATACGAGAAGATCAAAAGCTGCTGCTCTCTAGCTAGGGCCCACGGATACAACTACGTTTGGATAGATACCTGCTGCATCGACAAAACAAGCAGCGCCGAGCTCTCTGAGGCAATCAACTCTATGTACCGTTGGTACGAAGAGGCCGATGTATGCTATTGTTATCTTTCCGATGTGCCGTCCAAGACCAATTTCTCGGGCAGCAGGTGGTTTACTAGGGGATGGACCCTTCAAGAACTAATTGCTCCGTCAACCTTGATATTCCTCGATGAGGAATGGAAGCAGCTAGGGACCGGGGCGGGACTGCGACAAGAGATATCTAATTGCACCGGTATACCTATTGGTATTCTCTCAGGAGACGACGACCTTGAAACCTTTAGTATTGCCCAGAGAATGTCATGGGCTGGGAAGAGAAGGACATCGAGAATTGAGGATGGTGCCTATTGCCTACTGGGAATATTTGGTATCAATATGCCTCTAATCTACGGCGAGAGGGAAACAGCCTTTATTAGACTCCAGGAGGAAATCATGAGAATCTCGGATACCACAGTCTCTTCGCGTGGAAATCTACTGATAATCGCGGCGGGCTCCTGGCTACCTCTCCGGCCGCGTTCATCGACTCCAACAACATCGTCCAATTCAACCCTTTCGATACCTTCAGCAACCCTGTAACTGTGAGCAGCAGAGGGGTTCATTTGGAACTACGCTTCATAGGTACAGGTCCTCGAGGACTGGGGCTTGCCATCCTTCACTGCAAGGAGAGAGGTGGAGACGAGAAGCCGATCGCTATCTACCTGAGAGATATAGCTTTGACAATGGATCGATTTGAGAGAGTTCGAAGCGAAGAATTCGAACGGTTGGATCTCAGAACATTCAGGCCGTCACGATTTCCTATGAGAAGGATGTGTATCCAAAAAGGACGGCTAACGCGGAGGCGGAAAACAGGTGGCGGAGAGAAATGCGATGGTATCGCTGCGAACGCGTCCCCTGAGGGTACGGGAGCACACCTCGAGGGAGAGCAGGAATTACGACCAGGAAGAGCACTCTCGCAGGCAGCAGAAAGAGGACTTGACGACCACGTATGGCTGATGCTGACACAAAGCGATGTTGAGGCGGCCTTGAGCCCTGATGATTGGTGGGCGGCGTTAATGGGCGCTGTCAGAGGTGGGCATGTGGTGGTGGTCAAGATACTGCTGGCTCGAAGCAATATCAAGAACTATCCGGAGTACGAAGAGGGGGTACTGCTGTCGTGGGCGGCCAGGATGGGGCACGAAGCTGTCGTCAAAGCGCTGCTCAAGTCAGGAATCGACGCCGACTCGGGGGGCGGAGTCGAGTGGAGGCCGCTGGCCGAGGCCGCTGGGGAAGGGCACGAGGCTGTCGTTCGACTACTTCTCGATAGGGGCGCCAACATCGATGCCAAGGATGAAAGTGGCCGCACGCCGCTGTCATGGGCATCGAAGGAAGGGCACGAGGCTATCGTTCGTCTACTTCTCGATCGGGGCGCCAACATCGATGCCAAGGATGAAAGTGGCCGCACGCCGCTGTCATGGGCGGCGGAGGAAGGGCATGAGGCCGTCGCGCAGCTACTCCTTGACAGGCGCGCCGACATTAGGATTTGGGAGAGAGATCACAGCGATCTCTTCTACAGGCTCGATGACTCCCTGCTACTATCGTACTATGAAGGGTATGAGACTATCGTGCGGCTAGTTCTCGACATGGAATCTGGGGATGATGACTGGGGCCGAATGACGCTGTCGCGGGCAGCCCAGACAGGGAACGAGGCCGCCGTGAGGCTGCTTCTCGATAGAGGCATCAGTATGGAATCAAGGGACGATAATCAGGGCCGAACGCCGCTCCAGTGGGCGGCTAAGGAAGGGCACGAGGCCGTTGTGCGGCTACTTCTCGATAGAGGGGCCAGTATGGAATCAAGGGATGATGATTGGGGCCGAACGCCCGTTCAGTGGGCGGCTGAGGAAGGGCACGAGGCCGTTGTGCGGCTGCTTCTCGACAAGGGACCTAATAATGAATCTGAGGGTGGTGTCGGGATGGCACTACTGCATGCCGCCGAGAGGGGGCATGAGGCCATCGTGCAGCTACTTCTCGATAGAGGCGCCAGCATGGAATCAAAGGACAATAATTGGGGCCGAACGC